>WAAG01075874.1:3047-97389 GCA_013390105.1 Tichodroma muraria | reverse complement strand
GAGCCGTGCCGAGCGATTCCGGGCGGTGCTGAGCCGTGCCGAGCCGTGCCGAGCGATTCCGGGCGGTGCTGAGCCGTGCCGAGCCGTGCCGAGCGGTTCCGGGCGGTGCTGAGCCGTGCCGAGCCGTGCCGAGCGGTTCCGGGCGGTGCTGAGCCGTGCCGGGCGGTGTTGAGCGGTGCCGAGCCGTGCCGGGCCCGAGGGATGCGGGCCGCGCTGACCTGGCGCGACAGGGCCGAGCAGAGGTGAGCGGCCCGGGCACGGCCGCTGTGCCGGCCCGCTCCGCTCCGAGCGGCGGTCGGCGCTGCGGGAGGGTTCCCAGTGCGGGTCGGTGCCGGTCCCGGTGCCGGTTCCTCCTGCCCGGGAGGGTTGGCAATCACACCCAGGCTCACTGTGCCGTGACCAGTGCTGGCCGTGGGGCACATCTGACGGCGAGGGATGTGTTTCTGTCTCCTGACACGCGGTTCTTGGTTTGTTTGTTTCTCTCAGTATTTACGACCTCGCGTTCAAGCCGGATGGGACCCAGCTGATAATTGCTGCTGGAAACAGGCTGCTGGTAGGGAAACCTTCCTGTCCTCTCTCCTTTACAGCTGTATGAGCAGGATTTCTTTCACATTAACTTATGAATATAACCTTACAGAAATCCCCTTATCTCTGCCAGTGCAGCCTCACAGCAACATACATATTAATGCAGGCCAATTCTAAAGCGTTTGAAGCTTTTTAATATTTCTTACCAAGTTTTAAGCTCTATTTCCAAAAGTAATGAGATTTAAGTTATTTGTGTCATCTCGTCCTCTTGTGCTGTGCCCAGGGTTTGAGATCCATGAACCTGCCCCTAGTCCTGGCACAGAGTGCAGGGGCTGTGCTGGTGCCAGTTTCATTAAAATCTCTGGAGGACTCAAACCCATATCCTGGCATTGTGGTGGTAGGAAAGGTGTGGGGAACATTCACCTCAAGCTGTTCGTGGGTCCTTGGGGCTGCTGCAAGAGCAGCTCAGGACCAGCTGCTCACAGGTCCTGTAAAGCTTTCAGATGGGGCAGGTGTAGGAAGTGCAGGAAGGGATGGATGGGGTGGAGGGATGATGGATGAGCTGTAGAGGAGGAGTTCAGCACTGCAGGATGGCAGGTGTTATTTTCGGGGTAATGAAATCATGTATTTAGTGATGCTCCTTTGCAGTAATTTATTGTGCTTAAACATCAAATGCGTAGAAAGATGTTTCAACAGCAAGATGTAAAATATGAAAATAAAAGATAAAAAGCCAATAAGATGTAAAACAAGCTGCCGAACAAGCTGTTGAAAAATGTCCTTTGTACATATTATTTTCTAGTACTGACTTCTGTCTTTCTAAGAAGTATCATGTTACAGAAAACTGTTTCAGTGCTAGAAAATGTTTTGTCTTGTATGAACTGTATGAAATCCAAAAAGCAGACACAAAAGGAAGTGCATATTCTGTTGGCCTTCAGTAATTTTATATCACAGCTCTCACACTGGAGGTGTTTTAGGCCGGGTTGGACAGGGCTTGGAGCAACCTGGTCTCACTGCCCCATGGTGAGAGCGTGAGCTGAGTGAGCCTTAAAGTCTCTTCCCACCCAAATGTAGTTCTGTGATTGACTGAAGGTTTTTTTTGTGTAAGTTCTTTTGTTTGCATGTTTGAGTTGTTTTCTTTCCCCCCATTTGAACAGGTGTATGATACTTCTGATGGAACCCTAATTCAGCCTTTGAAAGGACATAAAGACACTGTGTACTGCGTGGCTTACGCCAAAGATGGTAAATGGCACCTCGGGGCACTTAGCCTGGCTTGTGAAGTGCATCTCTCCTGTCTGTGATTGCCCAGTGAAAATGGAGAAAGGGGGGTTGTTTCAGTCGCAGCGTGTGAATGCTGGGCGTTTGTTCTTTCACAAATGCTGGGGTTTGTTGTGCAGTGGAGGGTGTGATCTGCTGTGCAGGTGCTACCTGCACAAGTACCTGTAAGGTCACCTGTGAACCCAAGGGCTGTGGTGCCACTGCTCCTCCTCTTTGACCGAGGTTTAGCACTGGTGAAGTGTATACTCATGGGAAGTGTGAGGAGAAGGCTCACCTCAGAGATTCCTGTTTCTACTACTCGTCTGCCTCTGAGTTTTATTCCTGTAGTTCCTCTATCCCAGAGCTTCCTGATCTCCTGATCTCCCAGAGCTTCTTCACATGTTAGCTGCTCACTGCACTCTGCTTCCACTTCTCTCATGGTCTACAACTCTCATTCAGTGGGACTCACTATGTGGGCTTGGGGACCTTCCTGCAGCTGCTGCTGTTTGGGTGGTGGGAGTTCCTGGGACATTGTACCAGTTTGCCTTGTCACTGTTCCCATCAGTCTTCAGCCTGGGGCTGGACACTGGAAGGACTGGTTACTGGCAAGGCCATGGAAACGGTGCAGTACAGCCATTGGAATCCATGTGGCTGGGGAAGCACCAGCACATCCAGGACTCAGTGTCAGCCTCTTTATTACTTGAGCCTTGTTGAGTTCAAGAACTTCTTGCTCTCTCTTTGATTGAGTATTTGGAGAGAAAGTAATTCTTGTATGTGTGGGATTTAAATTATCTCTAATTCCTAGGCAAGCGTTTCGCATCTGGCTCTGCTGATAAAAGTGTGATAATTTGGACTTCAAAGTTAGAAGGAATTTTGAAGTACACGTAAGTGATGCCCTTCAGTTCTGTGCCTCAAAAGCCAATTTTGATTATGCGCTGCTGCAATTAAAGAGCACAAGCTGTTAGATTTGGGAGGAGGTTCACTAAGGTCAGAGAAAAGGGGTGATAGGGGAGGGAGGGGGGAAAGAACAGCTGAAGTATCTGAATGAGGCAGGAGAGCAGTTAAAGGCATAAAAGGAGGTGAGGAATTCAGAGAAATCTGTGAATTTAGAGGGCTGACAGAGAACTAGGGAAACTCAGATCAGAATAAAATGAAACATAATATGACCGGTCTTCTATAATAAACCATAACTCTGCTTCAAAGATCAAATTAAAGATGGGTTTATCACTTTTGGTGTATTTCAATTTTCTGTCTCTGTTTTCAGTCAGCCCTCTGAAGCAATAGCTTCATGTTCTGTTTCCTGACCACATTTATCAGGAGTTGGTTTGTGTTAGCTGGTCACTGCATAGAGCCTGCATAAGCACACTTGATTTAGGGCTTGAATACAACCTTCAGTCATATTGCACAAACCACAGTTGCTGTAATCTTGATGAAATACAGTGAATCCTGCTACTTGGAGATAGTTTTTACAAGGTTTATTACTGATTTACTTCACAGTAATAGCAGATTTACTTGGTGCACTATAAACCAATCCAATTATTTTAGCATCTGCTAAAGCTTTCAGCTCAGTTGCTGAAAGTCAGAAAAGGGACATTTAAGAATGTTTTATTGAAATCTGATTGTAACTTCATTCTAGGCATAATGACTCCATCCAGTGCGTTTCATACAATCCTCTCACTCATCAGTTGGCATCCTGCTCATCTGGGGATTTTGGTATGTCTTCTCCCTCGAACTTTTCCATTGAGACCGTGAATTCCATTACAGCTGGATAGCTAAGCTAACCACAGATAGGTACAACTCTGTAACTCCAGAAGAGATGGGACACAAAACTGGCTAATGTTTAGTGATATTGGATACTGATTTAAATCACTTAAACTCAATGGGAAAGGACAGTGTATTGAGGGATCACAGGATCAAATGTGCTGCTCTGTTACTGGAATTTTATTTAGATGGATTTTTTTCCCATTTAATAATAAATAATATGTATTTAAATGTTGTTCTAGCAGTGGACAAGACTTTGATGCCCCTAAAATCTCATCTGAGTTCTCTGACAGTATTAGTTTCCAGCCTGAAAAGTGGCACATATTTACTTGTCACTGGCTTTTTGTTTTCTTTCATCAAGGCTTGTGGTCTCCTGAACAGAAGTCAGTCTCTAAACATAAAACAAGCTGCAAGATTACTTGCTGTAGGTAGGTTTTAAGGATTATCTGTATCGTTTAATTTAGTTTCAATACAAACCATTTCAAGTAAGATGGAAGCTTTAAAGAAAAGGACATTTCCCTCTTTTTTCAGTAGCAAAGTGTTGGGTTGTGCTTGGTCCTATTTATAACCAAATCCTTCTGAATGCATCAGAGACATATTCTGGTCTTGAGCAGGTGTCGTAGGTTATCTGTCCCTCTGTTCATCTGTCTTGTGCAACAGCAATAAAATGTAGTTAGAGGAGAAATAATTGCAATTTTTGTTTGTAGTTCATTCCCTGTACTGTTGGCGTTTTCAGCTGAAGAAGGTATTGCCTTTGTGGGGAACCTGAAGCACAGATTCATTAACTGAAGTCATTCATCTGATTGAAGAAGAGACCAGAACAGACCCTAGGCCCCCTCTGCCCTACACCAGACAGTTCTGTCTGATCATGTTCTAAATGTGGTTTTTAAAGCATTTTGATCTACTCCCAGACTGCCATCCCCAAAACATATCTGACTTTGCACAATGTTACAAATATTGCAAGCTTTAATTTATTATTTTACTTCTGTGTCTGATAAAATATTCTCAATGTAGAGCATGCTGTTGCTATAAATGTGGATTTAGATGCATAAACAAACCATGGAATTACTAGCCACCTGCCAGAACTCCCTCTTAGAAATATACTTTAATCTACTATTCCCGTGTGAGTGTGCCATGTACCATCCTGCCTTCCTGCTGCTTGTTTGTAGTAGTTTACTCTCCAGTATGTATATGTTTTCTCAGCTGGACAAATGATGGCCAGTACCTTGCCTTGGGGATGTTCAATGGCATTGTCAGCATAAGGAACAAAAATGGTGATGAGAAAGTGAAAATAGAGAGGCCAGGGGGCTCTTCCTCCCCAATATGGTCAATTTGTTGGAATCCTTCCAGGTAAATAGTTTCATCCTTCTTTTTTTTCATGCTGAATAGATAATCCTTGGCTCACTGTTTCCAGGAAGGCTTGACTTTTATCCTTGCTGGAACAGATTAATGCTGTGTGTGTTACCTTTAAGTGATTACATGTTGGGGTTTTGGCTTTGCTGCCAGTCTTCAACTGAATGGAGATCCTGGGAACATGTTTAGATTGGAGATGTGGGATTGTTTACATTGGAAAAGCCCTTTGAGACATCAAGTCCAAGCCTTCCCACAGGACTGCCAAGGCCACCACTAACGCCTGTCCCCAAGTGCCACATCCACACAGCTTTTAAATCCCTCCAGGATGGGGACTCCATCCCTGCCCTGAGCAGCTGTGCCAGGGCTGGACAGCCCTTTCAGGGAAGAAATTTTCCCAGTACCCAACCTAAACCTTCCCTGGCACAGCTTGAGGCCGTTTCCTCTTGTTGTGTCCTGTTCTCTGGGAGCAGAGCCCAACCCTCCCCTCAAGCTTTGAGTTATTCTTGTAGAGGAGACTGGTTTTGATTTTGTGTCCCCAGGCTGTTTTCCACAGGTTTGAATGACAAACTGCTGTCCTTTCAGTTTGTGACTTTTAAAAGAGTAGCATGAAGTGAATTCTGCTATTCTGCCACTTGGTTCTGTTGCTCTAAGAAATTTGTTAATAAATTGCTGTAGAATTACTACGTTTTCCTTTTTGGTTTTTTTGACAGAGATGAACGCAATGACATTTTAGCTGTGGCAGACTGGGGTCAGAAGCTTTCCTTTTACCACCTGAGTGGCAAGCAGGTATGTCTTAGAGAGTTTATTCAAGAGTTGCAGGGTATTTTTGGTTCCTTTTTGTGTCCCACAGTCAAAATATTTCTATACTGGTGCTTTATTAGTTATGTTAAATATCTTCTGTTTTCCAAGCCTTCTATGAGTCTACATTTTTTTTCACCATTACTCCATCAGCTCTTGTTTCTCACATAGCAGCTCAGCTGCTGTCTTGCAGTTCTTCCATTAAAGCCCTTACAGCTCTGCTGACTTCTGTGGTTTGTAGAGAACATCTTTGTCAGGTTTTTCAGCTGGTTAAAGGGGTTTTGTGAGTTAAGTTCTGAGCAGGATGGTTTGGGACTGGAGGGATTCTTGGGCATGTTTTAGAGCTGCCTTTGGGATTCTTAATAGAGCCAGTGGTTCTGGGTATTGAAAAGCCATGCATGGAGGAGGTGAATGGTATCAGTGATGGCACTTGTTGCCTTCAGGAAAGATGAAATGATGCTTTTGTTGATGTTTTTGACTGTTGTTTTATTTTCCCTTGTAGATTGGGAAGGACAGAGTGCTCAATTTTGACCCATGCTGCATCAGCTACTTTACTAAGGGAGAGTATCTCTTGCTGGGAGGTTCAGATAGACAGGTTTCTCTCTTCACAAGGGACGGGGTTCGTCTGGGCACTGTGGGAGAGCAGAGCAGCTGGGTGTGGACCTGCAAAGTTAAACCAGACTCCAACTATGTGGTGAGTAGGGATGTTTCTCTAACATTTTCACAGAGAATTTGTTCCTTAAAGTAAGATCATACATTTTCAGCTTAGCTGCTTGGACATTCCTACCTCAGGAAGTAGGTTCTACTACCTGAGGCAGTAGACCCTCAGCAGTGTCTAGGGAGGTCCTAGAAATGCCACTGGAATTACAAATATCCCACAGAAGTAAAACCTGAGCTGTAAGAAGGATGTAAGGAGCATTACACCTGCTCTCAAGTGGTAAGGCATTTTCTGCATTTTGATTAAAAGTGAGAAGGGAAAAATAATTGAAAATATCAGCTAATAACTTCTGGAATTGACTAAATCTAATTCCATGATGGGAAGAAAGTGTCTGCAGGGCAACTGTCAGCTCAAAATGCTGCACTCTTGAGTCCTGTACAAGTGGGAAGAGAAAGCAGATTTAAAAATGAACAAACACACTTCCTCCGCAAAAAATCTAACCAAAAACCCAACCAAATATACCCAAGGCCCCCACCCAGCATGGTGTTCTCCATGGTCTGTGGTGAGATCAGTCCTCATTCTCATTTCACTTGTACCGTGGTTAAATATAAGTCAGCTGTAACTGATGTCCATCTATTCATTATGCAGGAAAAGGGACATGGTGTTCATGGAAACACCACACACTGCCAGTTCTCACCTGTATGTACCAATTAACTAAAATGATTCCCTTCTTGTGTTCAGGCAGTAGGGTGTCAGGATGGAACAATCTCCTTCTATCAGCTGATTTTCAGCACTGTCCATGGCCTCTATAAAGATCGCTATGCCTACAGGGACAACATGACTGATGTTATTGTCCAGCACCTCATCACAGAACAAAAAGGTAATTCCACACTTGCAGGCAGATCAAGGCTTCATGCAGTTAGTTTTAATTCATATCCATCGGGACACCTGGAATATGCGCTGCATGTACCTGACGGGCTGTTGTCCCTTTGGCAGTCAAACCGTGGAACACACTTTGAACGAGGAGAGTGCAAACTTGGGAGTGTGCAAGTTCAGCACTGACAAGTTCAATGAAAGACGTGGGGATTGGCAAAGAGACTGGGAGGGATATGGGCTCTTAAAATAAGGTTTTAATCTCTGAAAATGAGATAAAAATACTATGTGTTATATTTAGCTTTTGTTTTCCTTACTTGTAACCTCAAGCATTTGTGCTTATTTTGTTTCTTCGTTTCTTCTGGCTTTTTATGGCAAAGATTTGAAGTACTGCTTCAGAATGTGCTGTTCATAGAGGGTGGTACGCTGTGACAGGGATAGTAGATTACGTAGATGCAGAGCAGCAAACATATCTGAGCAGGAATGTGTTTTGAATTTTAGAGGTGCTCTAGGGAGATTCGATTTTAGTGTATTAGTTCTCTGATTTCTCTGTTATTTTTGTGTCAGCTTATACTTTGTCATTTTGGTGTTTTTTTTCTTTCTAGTTAGGATAAAAGGCAGAGAGCTTGTGAAGAAAATTGCAATCTACAAAAACAGATTAGCCATCCAGATGCCAGAGAAAATCCTGATTTACGAGTTGTACTCGGATGACTCTGCAGATATGTACTATCGGGTGAAGGAAAAGATCATAAAGAAATTTGAATGTAACTTGCTGGTGGTGTGTTCAGATCACATTATTTTATGCCAGGTATGTGCCTTAAAAGCTAGAGTAGTCCAGGGGTGTGTTCAGTGTTCAAGGCAGCTGTCCCAGTCAGTGGTTGGCAGGACATGGCTGTCCTGTGGAACCTGCTGCAGCACTTCCCAAGGCAGTTGTGCTGTGCCTGCAGTGCTCACTTGCTGTGGGCAGCCACGGTGGCGTGGCTCAGGTGACTCTAGTTCAGTAGAGCAGGCTTTATAGTGAATTTGATAAATAAGAACAGAATCCAGGGGTACTTTTGGGTGGGAGAGAACTACTAGAAAAAGATTGAGGGTGTTTGGTTTTGTTTGCTCATAGGATTGGAAAATCTTAAAGAATTCACCCATTAAATTAAGTATTTGACTTCATGATTTTTAAATGTGAGAGTAGACACACCTGCTAGTATAGGTATAAACATCACACATCAGATTTTTGTCTTCACCTCCAGGCTGTGTTTTGTGTCTTGCTTTGTCCTTAGGAGAAGAGATTGCAGTGCCTCTCATTCAGTGGCGTTAAGGAACGAGAATGGCTGATGGAATCTCTTATTCGTTACATTAAAGTAATTGGAGGACCTCCAGGAAGAGAAGGCCTCTTAGTTGGTCTAAAGAATGGTCAGGTAACACGTCATGTCTGGTATGTCTTTCCACTGCAAATAAAATGTGTTCTGTGCTCTTGGAGGAAGACCTTAGGAGCAGTAGGCTCTTTTACAACCTAGCATTTTATTTGACTGTCTTATTTTGGGCTTAAAAATTAATTACTTCTGTCTTTCACATTCTCTGACAGTAAAATTCATACAAATATGTTTAACTGCGTCTGGAAGTCTGTGAGTTGTTAGTATCAACTGACAAAAATTGAGTTCTTGGTGTAGAGAGCGGGTCTGCCTTTAGTGGGGGTTGGAGGTGTGTACACGTCTCCTGATGACCACTTGTGAGGGTGTGGCTGTTCTCCAGGTGTAGGTGCTGTCTGTTTCACATGCCCGGAGGCAGCTGGAAGTGTCCAGCTGGAGCCCAGAGGTACTGATGGCAAGGAGGTCGAGATCCTGTGTTTCTTCTGTATGTTATATACTCCTGTATTAATGAAATTGTGTAACTAGTGGAGAATCCAGGAGGCACGGCATCCGATTTATCTGTATAGGCTTGCGACCAAGAGCATGTTGTAGCAGCCAGTCTGCTCAAGAGACCTCATACTGGAAGCATTTCTCTAATTTTGTTGCAGTTCTCTGACAAAGCTTGCAATTTCACACTTCATACAGCCCTGAAGTTTTTATGGCTGTGCTGTTTCCCAGGGGCAGAGGTGTGTGGAGTGACTTTGTTTCCCATCTGCCCAGATCCTGAAGATCTTCGTGGACAACGCGCTGGCGATCGTGCTGCTGAAGCAGTCCACGGCCGTGCGCTGCCTGGACATGAGCGCGTCCCGCAACAAGCTGGCCGTGGTGGACGAGAACGACACCTGCCTGGTCTACGACATCCACACCAAGGAGCTCTTGTTTCAGGTGAAAACTAGCACTCGTTGGGGTTCTTTAAAGGGGGGGACGGGAGGGCAGGAAGGAGTTTGGCACACAGAACATCCCGGAAGTGTTGCTGTGCAGAAATTCATGTAACTCGTTTAAGCTGTTAATCACATCTTGTAGAATTTAACCGTGATCTGTTTATCAAAACCTCCCTCTCAGAGATGGTGGAGTGGGAATGAGAAGACAGAAAACCTGTGTGCAACAGCTGAATAAAGAGCTCTTAGACATGTGACCTTTTCAGTTTAATTTAGAACTCTGCCCTGGTTCCCTCTGAAGCATTACAGTTAATGAGCATTTTAGTTTTATCATTAGTACGAACAGAATTAAAGCCTAAACATCTTTGTTCGTTGGGTATTCATAGGCTATAAAAGGAATCATGATAATGCTCTCTTCATTGGCAGTTTAGCAGTCACTTAAAATGTTGATTAAATGTTTTCAGAACACACTGGATAGCAAGGATGGAGTGCTGCAAAGATAGGGTCTGCAACTTCCTTTGTGTAAGGGACTGAGAAATAATCAATTAAATGTGCTAATAAGCAGTATATATTATTGTGGAATTTGGTATTATGTTCTACAGATTGATTGTAGAGATCACTAGTAAATACACATAAAAGGCAAGACAATTATAGCTGAGTGTTAAAATATAAAATGCGTCCCAATGAATCTGTTTAGGAATGATCTAGGCTTTAGGATATTGCAAATGTGAATAATCGGGGGTGTGTACACACCAGGCTATAATGGGTCAAACACTCGAGCTCAAGGAGGCCTGTTTCTTAGCAAAGATGAGATTGCATCAGTTGTAATCCTGAGATGTTTTGCTCATTAGGAACCCAATGCTAATAGCGTGGCCTGGAATACCCAGTGTGAGGATATGCTTTGCTTTTCTGGAGGGGGTTACCTCAATATCAAAGCTAGCAACTTCCCTGTCCACCAGCAAAAACTGCAAGGCTTTGTTGTGGGTTACAATGGCTCCAAGATCTTCTGCCTTCATGTTTTCTCTATGTCAGCAGTTGAAGTTCCTCAGGTAATCCTTTAATCTCATTAAGTGTTACTTTATATCTCGTAAACATGAATGTTTAACAAGTGAAGAAGCTTTTCTGAGATTTACTTGTATTTCATTACTAAAATGATTGCAGTTCACACTTTCTTTGTTGTTATTTAAGTTATATTGTGTGATCTATTTTATTTTTGTTTCTTTGGCATTAATTAAGCTAACTTCCTTTTTGCTGTTGGTAATTGTTGTTTCTGATTCTCCCTTTCTACTTGCAAATGCACATAATCTAATACAGTGCAGGCCTTACCTCCTGCAGGATTTTTACTGTGTTCTCTCTGTATAATTTTTCTCCCATTGTAATTTCATTTGTCTTGAATACATCAAATACTGTTTTATTGTTGCTTCGCCTAGATGTCTTTAGGCAATATTTAAACCAAATATTTTAGTCTGAATGTATAGTACCTGTGTGGTCTTTATCTTCAAAATTTAGGGATTGCCTTCCATAAAATGATGTTTTCTGTGTCATGAGATGCAATGGAAGTCAAAAAAACAAAGCAAAAAAAGAAAGTAAAAGGATTGTGACTCTGTGCATCCAGGTGTGTGCAGGATTTGCCTCTGAGAATTGCTGAAGAAGGCAGAATGTCCTGTGCTTGTGTTGACTGATGACACCTGTGTTACAGACCCTCTGTCCCCTGAGGCCCTGGAGAGGTCCTTGGTGAGGCTCTGGGCTGTCCAGGGTGGTTGGCAGCCCCAGACAGGATCACCAGGCCTTGAACACTCCTGTCTGCCTTTGGCATGCCGTAGGCACTGAGATGCCACAGAATTATTGTGCAGTATCACAGAGGCAGCTTTTCCAAAGCTATGCTTTTGGAGAGAGGGAGTACCAAAGGGTGTGCAATTTTCAGATAAACTGATAAAAATAATGCAGAAACAGAGCTGCATCGTGCTAGGGTTGCAAACCCAGGTTAAGGCAGTGGTGCTGCAGTGCTCCCTGGTCCCTCAGAGGGCTGGGGCTGCACACCCCCGTCTGTCTGTGTGTGTCACCTGCAGCAGCTGGCAGCTCCCCGCTGGGATTTCCTTTAGGGCAGGTCCTCAAAAGCCTGAGTGTCACAGCCCTGGTAGAACAGCTTTGTCCTCGAGGCTGGGGCAGCAGGTTCCTTCAGTTCCCTGTAGGACCCCTTCTTGTGTGCCCGGGTCAGGCCTGGCTGTGGTGGCACTCCTCATGCTCTTGGCCCTTGAGAACACACTGCCCCTCCTTTGCCCTGCTTCCGCAGGACCAAAAATCCGCAGCGTACGTCATACTTAGCATCTTCAGTTCCCAGAAGAATTCACATTCTGTACTACTTCCTAATATTGCAAGGAGCTGAATAAAATGGGTGAATAAAATCAAAATGGGTGAGTTTGGAATGTAATTAACCCAGCTTGTCTAAAGATATGATAATGAACACCCCAGAACGTTGTTCTGTCTGTGTACAAAACTGAGATATTTATTCTCTGGGCAGCTTGTAACAGTTGTGATCAGAATATATTTTTTTTCCCAATGTATGTAGAGAATTTCACTAATATATCTCAGTATTACGCTTTCTGACACGTGTTTTTTTCTCTGACAATCCTCAGTCTGCACCCATGTATCAATATCTGGAGCGAAAAATGTTTAAAGAGGCCTATCAAATTGCGTGTTTAGGAGTGACTGATGCTGACTGGAGAGAGCTGGCCATGGAAGCCTTGGAAGGGCTGGAGTTTGAAACTGCTAAAAAGGTAAAGCATCCATTTACTTGTTTAGCAGAAAGCTTGCGTTTGATATTTATATATATGTGTATGTGTATAATGCATGTTTTATGACTGGAATGCAAGTGGTGTTTCTGGGTTGCTGTCTTGCTTGTCTTTAGTGTCTTATTCCACAAACAAACCAATTGTTATAAACTCAGGATTTTGAGATGAGGTTTGAAATCCGATGTATTTCTGTAGCTAAATGCCATGTTTTGAATCAGTGTTCGGTAGAAAGAAAATGGTTTCAGCTGGGAAGTGCGTTGATGGATTTAGGGGGGCAGAGCTGGGAAGCCGTTCAGCAGTGCCCACCGGGTGGCAGCAGAGGATGCTCACCTGGCTTTGGCCCCCACCTTCCTCAGTGCTACCAACTTGCCCTTTTCCCCCAAAAATATTTAATATAACTTCAGTACACATGTGAAGATTTCCTATTCTTTGTTTTCTACCCGTTAAGGGTGTGTGAAGGCAATGCTGATGGGGTAGTAGTATCATTTCAGTCCTTTTCTGTGTGGTGTGCCTTGCTTTGGGGAGTGGACTATGAGTGAGCATGGACTGGAGAACTGAGTTTTCTCTGGCATAAAATACTTCCCTATTTTCTTTCACCACCTCCTCTAAAGTAAGAGAGAGCAAACTGAGTTCAATGTCATGAATATTGTATGAAAGACAAAATGTTCTAAAAATACGCTGAGAATGGTCTGTAATGATAGGCATCCTTTAATAACAGATTTTTTTAAAATAGAGGAAATTAAATGCTTTATTTTTCTTTTATTTTTTCTTAAGTGGAGGCATCAGAATAATTCCAGTCTCATGGATGGCTTTATGCAAATAGATACTTTTAAAAAGAAGTTTTCAGTGCCTCCTTGGAATTTTAAAGTAGTGCCCTCTTAGAATTAGAGCGGATTAATTCAAACAAAAGCAGCTTCTTGACATTAAAGGCTCTGATATTTCCTAGTCCAATCCGATGTAAGCAGAATATTCTGTGCCCTCTTAAGTATTAGTTTGGTTGGAAGCCTTGAGTGTGCAGCCCAAAGAGTTAAATTTCTGGTTTGTGATGCATGTCAGGAATAAGTGCTGAGCTGCTGCAACTTGCACGTGACTTTGCCACTTGAGACTTTGGGTTGCACATTTATCTCCATTTGCAAAGATATTACACTGTCTTACAGTACTTTTATCTTATCGTCTTCTTACTTCCTTTCCTCTCTCTGAGCTCCTTTCATACTGGATTTTCGGAGTGGTTTAAAAACTAGGAGCATTTGCAGCAGGCTTTGACAATACCATCAGTTATGTGCTCTTCCTTGTAACAGTTTCCTGAAATTTCCTTCTCTGTGTCACACCTCCCATCAAAATGGAGAAGCTATAAAGCAGCCAGAATAAAAGCATGTAATATTTTAATTGACACTCTGTGTTTCTCGGGGGACTGATAGGCACAGCTCCGGCTCCCTGCTGTGCTGCTGGTGGCAGGGCCGGGCTGGTTTGGTTGTACCTTGTCTCCTTTCCTGTCACAGCTCAGGGGCCACAGCCAGAGCCCTTTGGGTTCGGGGCTACACAAATCCAAACCCAGCAGACTTCTGCCTGTGCTTTTTGCATGAAGACAGCTTGATTCATGGAGAATAATATTTGGGTTTTTCTGGGTTTTCAAGTTAATGCCTTTGACTCTTTTTTCATATTATTTTCAATAGGCATTTACCAGGGTACGAGATCTTCGGTATTTGGAACTGATCAGCAGCATAGAGGTAAGACAGTGTTCAAGAGGGCTTATTTTCTTAAACTTACTACTGTGCCAAAATCACTGTTTTGGAAGGACTTCTGTTTGGATGGTGCTTCTGACTGCTGGAGATGTGTTTGAAGTGAAAAATCCTGATTAGTAGAGTTGACTCGAGTTCTAATCATAGGATGGAACTTTGTGGACCAGAATGTGGGTGTGGGATGAGAACTTACGAAACTCTCTTCAGGAGAACTGGAAAAACATTCAATATTCAATTAATAATTGGTAGAATACTACTGTGCTGACAGAGCTTAGTACAGAATACCTCATAAACATGAGTTCATTAAGCCTTTCCCTACCCCCTGGAGGTAGGTAATTACTATTATCTCCTCCTTGCAGAGACAGAAACAGGCCCAGAGAAATGAAATGACAAACTCGGGGACTTACGACAAGTCTGTGACAACTGGAAATAGAATTTGGGATTCCATACTTCTATACTGTGCTCTAATCACTCCTTCCTATTCTTTTCACACTTCTTGATAGAATTTCACTCAACAATAACTGTCTGTCATGAGCACTTGAAAATACACTCATCACCCTTGTCCTTCTGCAGAGATGGCTGGATAATGCTTAAAGATCTGCTTGGAGATGGCAAAAAGGGAATTCCTCTTCCTTGTGTTAATTAGATTTACACCTTCTCTTAAAAGATACACTTCATGTCTGCAGAGCTGTCCTGCTGCTGTCGAAATGCCTGCTGGTTGCAGTGAACTTTTCTCTAACACAGAACAAAGGTCTGCATTAAGAGCCTCTTTTTCTGTTGGTTTTCTTTTTTTTTTTCTTTTCAAGGGTATAGGTGGGTGAGAGCATTCTCTCACCAGTAATAACCTTTCTTTTCCACATATGCTTCTCCAGGTCTGCATTTATTGAGAATATTCTGAATTTGTCATGTCATATTCTGTTTAATCAGAAAGAATCCCCCTAAAAATAGGCATAAACTTACTTTCACACGTCCTGAAAATGCTCCTTCTGCAGTGAGTTCTACATGCCCACTTACTCTCGCCTGCAGCAGGTTGGATTCTTTTTAAGGCTTGTAGGAGTGTAACTAAACACACATGTTCCATGAATGCATGGTTTTCTCTCAGTAATGACACTTTTTCTTTCCTAATTGATGACAGAGAAATGTAGTTGCCATCTCTGTCTGGCAAGATTCTGTGGAGTCTTCCCAAAAGGGTATAACAAGTCCTCTGATTATTCACTTAACCAAGTTTTTGAAGGGAACTTTGAACACCAGCTCACCAGTGAGTAAGTGTGACCAGGGAGTGATGGCTGAGCCCCTTTGGCAGCAGAGGATTGAATTTGTATGCTCGTGGAATGCTTTTCCCCTTGCATGCAGTTTTCTTTAAATTCAGTTCATGGTTATGTGTTTCCATACAATGTGGGCTGACTGCAGCAATAATTTTGTCCCAGGCAGGGTAGTGGTGTGTATCCAATACTCAGGATAAGGCACACACATGGAAACACACACTCACACACGTGTGTGCAAACCCGTCCTGGGCCCCTCACAGTCAGGGTACTGCTGCAGTTTGATTCATGTGAAGGGTTTCCCATGGCTCTGCACACACGTGGAGGGTTTCCCATGGCTCTGCACTAATGCTGTCCTCATGGTTCCGTCCCAGGCAGTCAGAGCAAACAGTTCTGGTTACCAGGTGAGCATGTACAGGTGCTCTGGAAGTGTGTGGTGCCGACCCAAATCCATGAGCTCTTGCGTGTGGGGACAGTGGAGGTGTCACTGGTTTGTGTTCAGAGGCAGGCTAACGCACTTTCTGAATCTGCATATTGCTGAGAGTTACCCTCCTGTTTGTCATCCCACCTGCCCATATTGTTAATGCAGCCAAATTATATGCTGGTGAGATTGTAGGGAGAAAATGAGGAGCCCATCAGATGCCTTCTTTAAAATAGACTGGCATAGTGATAGCATGTGTTCATTTTCCTGTGTGAAATCAAGAGAAATGATTTTTCATCACTTTGGTTTGTATAGTGACATTTAATTTTGCTCTTCATAATTTTAATTAAGAAGAGATTTAATCCTTTAATTATAAATTCACCAGAAATGTAGGAGAGGCGTAATTATGCTATCCCATTACAGGTTTTTAATTATTAACAGTTAAAATATAAGCCTGAAAATCTGATTCCTCAAAGGCTATTTCTCACCTAGGTCCTGATCACCTGGAATATTTTCTACATCTTCTCTTCTTCTATTTTTGCAGGACCGGAAAAAGCACGGGGAGAGCAACAATGACCTGTTCCTGGCAGATGTTTATGCCTACCAGGGGAAGTTCCATGAGGCAGCGAAGCTGTACAAGAGGAGCGGCCACGAGAGCCTGGCCCTCGAGATGTACTCGGACCTGCGCATGTTCGACCACGCCAAGGTGGGGCCTGGCACTGGGCAGTGAAATGCAGAAATACTGGTGCACCTGTAGCTGTTTCTCCAAAGTACTGTCCTGCAAAAGGTTTGGAGGAAGTGTGGGCTTTGGATTCCAATTTTATTTTCTCAGGTGTTTGTTTGGAGGTCATTTGGCTTATTAGGGGGAAAGTGTCTCTGGCCTAGGTGTAACGGTGGCATTTCCTTCAGAATCTGCTTACCAAGCAGGTTGTATTTTGTAGAGTCTCAAATATGGCTGTGGAAATTCAGGGAATTCTTTTGGTGGACACCACCAATGACTCTTGTGATTACACAGTGTTATCCATAGTAATTTTCCTTCTTTCAAAACTAAAAATTTTGGGTTTATGACTCCTTCTTCTCCATTATCTCATTCAAGAGTCTTTTTTATTTGTTTGTCCTCCAAAGATGACAAGGTAGTACCCATGTTATAATAAAAATATATTCACGGGTCAGAGTAATTCAGTTCTATATTGATGCTTTTTAAAAACTGTATAATATGCTAACCTAGAATATTTTTGTTTGCTACAGAATTTCTTCCAAAGATTTGGTGTCTTGGCTTTTTTTAAAACTCTGTTTCCATGTAGGAATAAATTGAATATAATACTAAAAAGTGATGTTCTTATATGGTGATAAGAAGCATTACTTGGCTTTTAAGTCTTCTGTGGTGTTCTCTTATCAAAGTCCCCAAGAATGCATGCACTGTTTGGTCTCATTCATCACTCATCAGAGCCCTATTCTGCCCAATCCAGGACAAAGAATTCACCATGACATTCACAGAAACTCTTTAGCAGAGATTCCCCAAGCCGTGCTGCAGAGAGATCTTTTTCTTCCAAGAGCTCAGCAGAAGCATTTGGGGGCTTTGCTGATGTAAGCCCGACTTCCGCTATTTTTGGCTGATGAGTCTTTGTTAGCTTCAGTGTTTTGGCTCCTCTTGAACATAAATGTAATTCATACAGGAAAATGTTCCCATACGTCTTTGTAAGAATCTTTTAATTCTTGGCTGCAATCATGTCTAAATTTAACCAGTAGAGAGCAAGAGGTCTCATGTCTCCTATGCTTCAGAGTGACTCCATGCAGAGAAATTCAAGGTACTTCATAAGGCAGCCTCTTGTGCAGAGGGTGCACAGGACATAGCAGAACATGTAAACACCCCTTGTTTGCCAGTTATTTATCCAAGGAAAGATATGTGAGGAGGGAGGGTGTGTTTTTGTCGTGTCAGATGCTGCCAGAATTATTCAAAGAGACCCACAGAATCTGCTTTCTCGTGCATGACTTTGATGAGGTCTGGGTGGAGAGTCCAGACTGGAGGCAGAGGTTGGGAGTACTTTGATAGCTGGTCACAGGCTCTTTATCTCAGCACCAGATCACTAATTACTGGCAACTCACAAAAAAACTCTTTATACTGTGAGAAGCTGAGTTTAGCTTTTGATTTTGGGCTTATTTTGGTGACTTAAGCTGGAAAACAAGTCATGCCAAAGAGGTTGTTTGGCTTCACTCTTCAGTGCAGTTTTGCATACTCAGAGGCTGTTGGGATACCTGTGTAGCTGCTCCTGGGGCAGGGCTGTGCTGCAGGAGGCAGGGCTGGGGCTTAGCTAGAGCTGGCACAGATGGGCTGCAGCTCTGGCTGGAGCAGGAGCTCCCGGATTGCAGTGGTGGAGCGGATCTGGTGTGTGGGTGCTCCCTGTAGAGGTTTTTGCCCATTTGTTGCTTTGGTTTTGGTTTTTTAAACCTCAGTCAGAACTTGCCAGAAACACAAAGGATACACAGTTTTCCACTCTTTTCTCACCTGTCATTTCTCCTGATTTTTCCTTTGATAGAAGCTGTTTAATGGGCAGTAGCCTGTTCTGATAACAGACAAAATTGCCCTTAATCGATCTTCTGGTGTTGAAGGGGGGTTTTATATTTTTTTCCTGGCACATGAAGTCAACAGATGTGAACCATATGGTGCCAGAGCTTTAGTATTGGCAGAAGAAGCTGAACTAACTATTAGAAATAGTTCCAAAATGGTTGTCAACACAGGGTCCAGACTCGGTGTTTGCATTCCTTCCACAAGTCCATGCAGTGCTTCAGAGGACTCTCACTTTTGAGCAGATGTGGTTCTGTCCTTACAAAAGAACTTCATGGATATAATTTTTAAAATACCTTGTTTCCTGCAAAGACACTTGATAATTATTTCAGCCTTCAGTTGATTTGTGGTGGGGCACTCTGATGCCAGCGTGTGATTAAGTGGATGTGCTGTTGTTAACTGAGCGTGGGCTGGGCTTGGGTTCTCTTTGAGAATTAATCCATACCTGCTTGGCTTGCAGGAGAAAATCCGAAACTTGGAATTGATCTATTAGAGTTTTTTGATTGGTACCATTTAGTTTTGGGAAGGCCTGTTCCTGACAAGCTTGCAAAAATCATAACTCATATCCACTGAACCAGGCTTAGCAGAGAGCAGGAGGGGACATTAGTGTTGCCTCTGAGGCACCTGCACTGTCCTTCTCTGGGCCTGGCCGCAATCTCCAGCTTTTTTATAATAGAAAACTGTCTAAGTGGGGCCCTTGCCATTGTTTCCTCCCAGACACAGGGCCTTGATGATGAGCTGCTGAAGGCTGGCTCGGTCCATGTTGCTCTCCATGGAGTATTTCTGTCCTTGGAAGGCATCATGATATTCATTACAAAAGCCTTTATCTATTTTAGAGTTTAGACTGTAATCACATTTGTGACTAGAAGGTAATGCAGACTTTTGAATTGCACTGTTGCAGGAATTTCTGGGGTCTGGAGATCCCAAGGACACAAAGATGCTGATAAAAAAACAAGCAGACTGGGCCAAGGATATCAATGAACCAAAGGCAGCAGTGGAGATGTACCTCTCTGCTGGAGAGCACATGAAGGCCATCGAAATCAGCGGGGACCACGGCTGGGTGGATATGTAGGTTTTTTGTCACCTCAGAGATGATAGATGATAAAAGCTTGAATGAGATATTATGAATTCCACATAATTTTAAAATAAGACCAAATGTATTTGGTATCTGCCTTTATATCAGATCGAATAACTGAAACACATCTATGATTAAAAATGTTTTAGAAGTTGCATATGTATAGAGGGTAGAGCCATAGATGTGTTACAAAAACGAATACATTACAGCAGTGAAGAGTATGCATGGGTTTATCTCCAATATATGATTGTCTAAAATAGTCTGAATGCCTTCGGAGTACCATCACACCAGTAATTGTACCAGATAGCTCGTTGCTGCTGTTCTCAGCTGTTCAGGGTAATCATCTAGAGGGCAGAGAAGTCACCTGGAGCACAGAGCCTTTAGAAATTCTGTGGCCACTCCTGGTGCTGGTCATTTCTCATCAATGCAGGTGGCACTTTGGGTCATTTGCTGAGCTGCCTTAAGATCTTGGCCAGGCCCCTCATGCTGGCCTCGCCTCTGTTTTGCTGTGTGGCACAGGGGATGATATTTATCCTGATATTTATTCAGGAGCCTCTTGCTCAGGTCAGGGTTGGGAAGTGTGTCTTGTGCCACTGAGTTATGCAGGACGTGTTCCCTCCTTCCCTCTGCACAGCTCTGCAGGGAGTCTGAGATAGGGAGCTGAATGTGTAAACAAAGAGGGAAGGAAGGAGTTTGAGTTTGCAAAAGGAAAAAGCTATTTGAAATGTTTACTGAAACTGTTTAAACAGTGTTGCATCGTAGTACTATTAGGATGTTTATTAAATGTTAACTGATTAAAGGTGAAGTTATGACAATAATTAAAAGGCAAAGCACCAAAGCAGAGTCTGAAACATCTGGCTTCTTTCTGCTGAGTCTAGGTTAATCGAAATTGCTCGAAAACTGGATAAAGCTGAGCGTGAGCCTTTGGCCAAATGTGCCTTCTATTTTAAGCAACTTGATAACCCGGGTTATGCTGCAGAAACCTACATGAAGGTTGGTGACCTGAAAGCATTGGTCCAGCTCCACGTGGAGACTCATCGCTGGCAAGAAGTAAGTGTGCCCTTGATTTCTGTTTTGAAAACCACTGCTCTTATTGTCACTGGTTGCAGCTAAAAAGGGAGGCAAATGTCTGGCTCCCCCAGCATTGTAGTGAGGGAGAGGCAAGTGGGGAGGGAAGGAGGCTTCTGCAGAAGGCTTCAGAGTATTTCAGTTAATTGTGTATGCCAGCATGTGTTTGTTGGTGGTGTGGTTTTCTGAAATTTAATCTAAACTGAATTTGTAGTGTTACTTCAATTTCTTTAGAAAATGTATTCAGTAAAAATACAAATATTTTTTTGTCTCTTGCTGGGAAATCTACTAAATTTCCCAGATAATCACTTTCAAGTCTTTCTGTTTCAATAGTCCGTCTGTTATTATGCTAAGCTTCTTTTCTTTTGTTGTTGATTGCTTTTTATTTTAAAACACATAAGTTTCATACTAGAGAAAATATGGATTACACTCTCTATTCTGTGTATATGTTTCATTGTGAATTTTCTTAGAGCTGAAGGATTGATCCCATGCAATATTTTAAACCCTTTAACTGTTTAAACCATGCAATATTCTAAGAATGAGTTTTTATTTGTGTCAGGCTTTTGCTCTGAGTGAAAAGCATCCTGAATTCAAAGATGAAGTCTATGTCCCTTATGCTCAGTGGCTGGCAGAGAGTGATCAATTTGAGGAAGCCCAAAAAGGTGAGAATGTCACTGACAGATCACTGCTTGCTCCATATTTACTCCATAGCACTCCACTACAGAATATGCAGACTCTGACCTGGCGAATTTTTTGTCAATGGTACTCAAAACCAAATATAACCCATGTTTTCATACTGGTTTTAAAGTAACTGGAAATCTCCTTATTTTATAGGAAAATGTGATGGAACTATCCAAAATGATGGCATCTAAATATAGATCCAGATTTTCTATCTTGTTGTATATTTTAGTGTGGCACATAAGAGGTATTTGGCATATAATCCTAACTGTTGTAAGATTTTTATCCCACTAAAATTCAAAATATGACAACCCTCTTACAAACTTGAGAGAAAAACTTAATATTTCCTTCTATTTAGGTAATATTGGATTTGCACAAGTCAAATTTTCCTGTTTCTTTAAGGCTTTTGTGGGGTTTGCTTGGCTTATAAGATTACATTTGAACAGAACTGTCAACTTTCCATCCTGTGGAAAGGCTTCAAAATTCAGTCCACAAACTATTTGAGAGACAGGGAGCTGCTGAAGTGAGCTCTGTGTGCAGTGCCTTGGCTCAGTGCAGTTCCATGTGGCAGCTGGGGTCCCAGCCTGACAGTGCTTTGCTCCCAGGTGGGGAGCAAGCTGGGCCTGATCTGTCTGTGCACAAGGCGAGTTTGTGTGCCTTGGCACCAGTCTCAGCTGCTTGAGGGCAGGGTGGGAGTTTGCACTCCCTGAGTGCAGGCCAGAGCCCCATTTGCTCCACAAAGCACTGTGCTGCTGGGGCTCAGCAAGTGTAGATGCCCAAAACTGCAGGAGCTGGAGGTCCTCATGGGACTGTCCTGGTCTCAGAACGGAGTGTGAGGTCTGGTCCAAGCTAAGATGGCTTCTCTCAGGGGGCAGCAGTGCTGTGGGGTTGGGATTTTTGGGGTTGGTTCTCCCTTAGCCCCGTTCCTTTATATGGACACTGCATTGGCCAAATGCATGTTTGCCAAGTGAGAATTCAGGGTGATAGTTGGTGCATCAGAAAAGGAGATGCTGTTCGTAAATGACAGAAGGGTGTAGTAGCTGTACTCTTTTAAAGTATTCAGCACAATACTTTTAAAGTATTCATACACACCAGAGCACTGACTTCAAACAATTTATTGTAGTTTTGAGTGAAGTTGTGATTTGTGCTGTTTGGAGATCACTCTTGTTTGTACAGAGATCTAATAATCGCAGCCTCTTCTCTGTTTTCTATTTAAAAAAAAAAAACAGCAACCAGTATTATACATACTCCTTGAGCTCAAGAGTTGCTGAGACAGTGTAAAAACTTCAAAATACCTACAGATTCTTCTCATGTTCCATTAGTGTCACTGCTTTCAAGGAGGAAAATAGCAGCATATAATCCCTTTTTTCCTGCCCTGGACAGAGTGTTTGATATGGGCTGAACACACCGCTCTCAATTCAAAACCATTAATTTCCGTTAATTGATCTAATCACACCGTAACCCCCTCTTTGTTTTGGCTCTGCAGCGTTTCACAAGGCTGGCAGGCAGGGCGAGGCTGTGCGGGTGCTGGAGCAGTTAACGCACAACGCCGTGGTTGAAAGCCGGTTTAACGACGCAGCCTATTATTACTGGATGCTTTCCATGCAGTGCTTAGACATAGCCCAAGGTGAGTCACCGAAAGGAAGTGTGCGTTTGTCACCTTATTGTGCGCCTAGACAAACAGCTCCTGCGTTGTGATAGCATTGCTGCAGCTGCTTCACTGCTCGGTGGTTTGATTTGGGTTTTTTAATGCTGTGTATATCTCGGGCTTGTGCTATTTTTGTAGTCCCCTGTTTTTCCCATGTGCTAATTTAAAACAAATAAACAAGCCAGCAACATCAGCAGTCATAAGGCTCCTTCTGAAGTCTGGCTGGGATGAAAATCCTGCCTCCTGGGACCATGTGTTCTCCTGCACCTTCCCACCACACCCTTTGCCTGGAGGGTTAACTTGCTAGTAAATAAAAGGTGTTGGAGAGTAAGTTACCTCAAGTGTTTGAAGGTAGTTTAGGGAGGTTACAAGTTATTTCTGCTAACAGGTAGAACTGATTGTTTGCTAGCTGTCATCTTGTCTCCCAAATGTATGTCACTGGGAGAGAGGTGTTAATAGGTGTATAGTGATAATGAATACAGGTTGGGAATACTGCCTTTTGCCTGGTGCTCCAAGTACCTTTGGGTTTAGTTCAGCTCATCTGTCACCCCTTAGATGTTTGAGATGCACGTTTTTCCAAACAGCTTAGTAGTGTATTTGGTACTTGTGAAAGTTTTCAAAACTAATTGTATTTGTGAACTCTGGCATTCTAGAAGAGGTTTCCAGGGATGCACACCTGCTGCTTTCTACCTGTAGCTCATCTGTAGCCTCTGGCTGTGTTAAACCATTGCCTCAACTGTTCTGTGTTTTGCCATGCTTGTTTCAGCCAGAGGTTTGCTCAGAAGAACAGCAGCTCTGTAAGCATATGATTTGCACGGGTAGATGGGGCATACTTGACCTGGTACATACCTCCTCTGGCGGTGCTAAAATCTTAACAGGTTGTTTTCTTCCAGCTGAGTCTCATAGACTGCTCTTTGAGACTGACACCAATGCCTTTGCCTCCTGCAGAGAACGAAGGACAGCAGACTGAAATGTTGCAGAAGTTTCATCACTTCCAGCATTTGGCAGAAGTTTACCATGTCTATCACTTTATTCAAAGATACACTGTAAGATACTTTAGAATTGTGTGTTTATGCTTCCTGAGCTTTTTTCCTTAGGGAGTCCAAAAATAACTAGGACTTTACAGGCAATTAAATGCTGAATGTACATCAGTGATACTGTATAGTAACTTTATTTATTTGTTTAACTTTATTTTACTTTCTTATACAGTCTTCAGCTGTCCTGTACAAGAACTTGCTCAGCTCCTTACAGCTGCAGGTGGGGCAGGGCTGTGCTGATGCCTGACCTCCTGCCCATGGCCCTTTTTGCTGGTTGCCTTGGTTTGGTGCCATGGTACCTGAGCCTCTTCTCCTTCACAGGCCAGCGTCAGATTTTCCCTTAGGCATTGGAAAACAGGGTTGAGCAGAAGAAGGTGGGCTAGCCTAGGGATTTCCACGTGTGTCACTGATGTGCAGTCACGAGTGAGGAGCTCCTACTAATTCCAGCAATTAGAGTCATGCTGCCATTATTGGTGCAAATATCTGTTGTAAAACGTCTGAGAGCCCTTGCTCTGCACCCCTGCCCAAAAAAACAAAACAAAACAAAAAAAACTCTGCTGTGGAGTCTTTGCTGTCAGATTACTTTAGATCTCACAATGCTAGAGACTCTGCACTGTGGCTGTGTAGACTGCCCTCATTTTTAAATAACCTGTTAAAGGTTCCCTCTTAGCTACACTGATCTCTCTCTTTTTTCTGTGTGTATCAGACATGAGCTTTGGTGATAAAGACATGCAAAATCTACTTGTTATGTTTTGCCAGCACCTCTTTTCTCAGCGGATGAAAGAAACGCAGTACTAGAGATGCTGTGTTGCTTACTGATCTAAGTTGTTGGTTTTCCAGCTTAGAAATGTGTGTCTGTGTTTTTCATACCACAGGAGGAGCCTTTCAGCTTCCACTTGCCTGAAACCCTCTTCAATATTTCCAGGTTTCTGCTTCACAGCTTAACAAAGGAGACTCCTTTGGGGATCTCAAAAGTGTATCCTTCCAATATAGTACAAAATCTAGAAGTTATAATGTGATACATGAAAGGAATAACTGCTGTTGGTCCAAGGGACTTCCTGCAGGGAATCTTTGTTGTCAGCTGTTGGTTATCATTAACGGGAACTGACTTCTGTCCCTCAGGAATAATCAGCATCTTCAAACTATTGTTTGCTGAGCTGCACTAGTTTGTTATTTGTTATAGTTTTGGAGAGCTGTGCAAATCAATTAACGTGTAACTGTTAGGCCACCTTGAACACCTGCCCAGTGTCGTGTGTCACCTGTCTCAGAGGAGAAGCTCTAGGACACCAGTCACTGCAAAAAGATGTTGGCTCTGAATCTTGACAGTGTTGTTGCAAGGAGACTGAAGTGAGGCAGAAGCAGGGAAACCCAGGAGCTTTTGCTTCCTGTGAGGCCAGTGTGGCCGTGTGGTCTGTCAGGCCAACAGCTGCATGGCTTTGCTAGTGAACCTAGTGAACCTCTGGGGAGTGCTTTCCTAAATGGGCTATGTGAGCCCAGTTAAATACACCTTTCTGTAAGAGTTAGCCAGAAGGTCACTGGATGCCATAGGGAGGCCTCATCTTAGTTTCACTTCATTTCTGGCTTTGGATGGGATGTTAGCTTTCCTTTTCATAACTTCCTTACTTAAAAATGTAGAGTCCTTCATGAAGTCTTTGGTAACAGGCCTTGTGATCAGTAGGTGTAAACAGCAGTTACTGTTTCACTCTGGTGAAAGGGAAGGACAACACTTGGTTCCTAACATGGGCACACTCTTTCAAATCACACCAGGTGTATTTACTCAGTGTCAGTGGGTTACTTATGCTGTAGAAAATGTTTGGATTTTGGGTTTTTTTTGTGGCTGGGGGAAAATGCATGCACCCCAAAATTACTGAAATATTGTAAATGGAGTCAGAATAATTAACCATAGCAGCATTTATGTAGGGCCAGTTCCTTACCTTGCTAATAATTGCCCACAGATATTTTGATAGTCCTTTCACACATGTTTGTAAATGAAGTTCTGTAAATAGATTTCTCTGGTTAAAGCCTGTTTGAAGTCCCAGTGTTGGATATGCTTATTGCACAACTTCTGTGATTAGACAGAGTATTGCGTTTTTTTCCTAAATGCTGTACGTATTTTTATTCCTTAATTAAATTATAGCAATACCTTATTGGCCCTGGCAAAGCAGAGTAAAGCTCTCGGTGCATATAAATTGGCTCGTCATGCCTATGACAAGCTGCAGGGACTGCAGATCCCAGACAGGTTCCAGAAATCTGTTGAGCTGGGCAGCCTGACAATCCGATCCAAGCCATTCCATGACAGTGAAGTAAGCTGTAATGTGTTTCATGTTAATCATTAATATGTGGCCTAATCCTAGAATATGAGTTCCTGTGTGCACAAAACAATCTGAAATATATTATGCATGGCTCTGCAATATAATTGTATTACTGCTGGAAACACAGTCCTTTTATTGTTATTCTTCAAGTCAGACTTCCTTCTGCTCCTGAGAGCAAATTAAAATCAGCCCTCTCTTTGTGGGCAGCTTCCATCCTCCCTCTCCTCTCTTGCAGTCACCTTCCTTGCTGCCTATTAATTCTTCCAAGCCCTCTTCTCCCCAATTCACATGCTATTGTTCTACAGTCTTTGTCTCTCTCTCCAGCTGGAGGTCACTTCCATTTGTCCCACTCCTAACGTTCTTTCCCCGCTCCCTCCATCCCTTCAGTGACCTTCCTTCCGCAAATCTTATTTTAACACCTTTTCTTCTTTCACTGAAGTCTGGCTTTCTGCAGTGTTCTATAAAGCCATGTCTCAGGGAGTACTCACTAAAAATAAATTGCATTGTACCAGTGAACATGCACCTGGCCTCCTGAAATCATAGAAACACACCCTTTAAGAACTGCCTGAAATAACTTGGCTCTTGAAAAGAGATTAATTCATTAGAGCACCTAAATTTGACCAAATCTTAGAGCAAAAAACTTTGCTTCAGTAAACTTCTGTTCGGCTTCTTTTGTCCCTGTGTATTTGATGCAGAGTTCTGCTTCTGTTACTGCAAAGGCAAGGTGAAAATCTAATTGTTAAAATGGTGAAGACAGCTATTTTTAATGGGAAAACTTGCTGGCTAAAAAGGGAAGGCATGTTCAGATGTTGAAGGATGTGATTTCACGGCAGTTCTTCCCCAGACTGGCGCTGTATTGGTGTCCCGTATTTAGTTGAAAACAAAGAGTTGAGGATGTGCCACTCTGCGATTACCATGCTCTCAATCTGTCTTTGCAGGAGCTCGTGCCCCTGTGTTACCGGTGCTCCACCAACAACCCCTTGCTGAATAACCTGGGGAACGTCTGCATTAACTGCAGGCAGCCTTTCGTCTTCTCGGCCTCCTCCTACGGTGCGTCGGGACTCGGGTTTGCTCGTGCTTTGCAAGTAGATAAATGGTAACGGAGTAGGTTAATGCTTAATTTCTTCTCTCTGCAGTGTTGTTTGGCCAAACAAATGTTCCTTTACTGTTGTTAAATTTGACTAAGTGGGGGTTGTTGGCTCTCACTGCAGAGCAATAGCACAGCATTGTTTTATTGCCGGACACTGAAATGCATCTAGTGTGCTGTGGAGGTGAACACAATCCTTTCAGAAGTTCGGGGGTTTGGTTTGCTGCAATTTTATTTTATTTTATTTGTTTCATGAGAGAAGGTGGGCAGAACACCACTGATGTGAAGGAACACAGTATCTGCTATGAGGCATTTCCTGAGTTCCTGCAGCTCAAATATTTCCTGCCTTTCCCACCTTTTAGAGGTGCTGCATCTGGTTGAGTTCTATTTGGAAGACGGCATCACAGATGAAGAAGCTGTAGCTCTCATTGATCTTGAAGCTCCAAGAGTGGGTAAAAGAGAGACTAAATGGCAAGAGACGGTGAGTGACCGTATCCTTTTGATTCAAACTGGTTTCCTTTTCTTAGGGAAAAATTAAACAATTTAGAGTTTACTTTTTCCCCTTAGGTTTAAGCCTTTCTTTTTGTCGTATGACTGATGTAAGTACAATTGCATCTTGTTTCTTTGTCATGTTAGTGACATGACAACAGCCAAAATATGGTTTAACTAAACCTAATATTGTCAAGATGCTTTTCCATCAGGACATTTTATTTATAATCCTGTGCAATGTTTATTTTTAACAGTGGAATGCCATGCTTTACCTATTCTGTGTGAACTGCTTTCTGACAAGGATGGGGGGAATCTGGAGTGTGTTGCTTCCAATAACAGCTTCTTTTAGAGGCTGCCTTCTCTCAGCCAAAGGAAGTAGCACTTCACAACTGTTCCTGTTGAGATCTGGTTTGGAATGCTTTGGCATCCAGAGCTCCCAGTTGCTCTTGGGGTTGTAGAATATGAGATGTAGAGTAATGCACAAGGACACACAAACTCTGACTAAAGCTGCCCAAAAATGTAACTTCAGTAGATTGCTTCCTTTGCTCTGTCATCTGTGGAAGGGTAAGAGCTGATGTCATGCCTGGCTGTGGTCAGTCTGTTCTGGCTGTTTACAGCAGCTGCAGTGATAAAACTTCCCCAGTCACTGGAAATCCCAGCAAGGCCTTCTTGGTACTTTTTGTAATGACCTGGGCACTGTCACAGTTTGAGATACTCTGAAGCAGCAAGGGTACTGGTCCTGCTGGGGTTCTCTCACACTGATCCTGTCAGTGCTGGCTATGGTAAGCAGAGCCAATTTTACAGGAATTCTTGTCCTTCCTTAAGACATGCATCCAGATGCTCAGAGTTTGAAGCTTGATGACAGTACAGATATTACTGAGGATGATGATCCCTTTACAGCAAAACTGAGCTTTGAGGTAAGAACTGCACCTGTGTCTGCCAACAGAAATTAATAGAAAATTTTACTTTACAAAGCCACTCTTCTGATGTGTATGTGGTACAAAGAGAGCTGCAGAGCAGGGGACTGGGACATGAATGGCACTTGAGAAAGAAATGCATTAAC
The DNA here is from genome assembly GCA_013390105.1 of Tichodroma muraria. Classification (NCBI taxonomy): domain Eukaryota; kingdom Metazoa; phylum Chordata; class Aves; order Passeriformes; family Sittidae; genus Tichodroma; species Tichodroma muraria. The sequence goes on along the minus strand of WAAG01075874.1, from coordinate 68,649 downwards.
CAGTTAACTCCTCTCTTAAGAACACAAACAAAACCCCTCAAAACAAGCAAACAAATCAGCAAAACCCACACAATCCCCCCCAAACAAACACAAACCTCACAAACCAGCAAGGATTTTAAACCAAACACTCCTGGAATTTTGTTTCCTCACCGTGTACTGGTACAGCAGCAACACGCCTATAGAGCAGGCCTTACTGTGAGGGTTTCATAGAGACTGTGAGCATGGCTGTTATTTGCAAGGAATTATGTTAGAGATAAGGGAAGCTCACTGGAATCAGATGTGGCTGGATGCTGCTGTTGCTGCAGGTTTTGCTAAAACTGACCTGGAGTTTGTGGGACAAGGCTTGGGCCAGTTCTGCATTAGGTTCTACTGAATTTTACTTCGCTTCTTAAAACAACGTACAGATCCCGAGGGGGCCGTGCAGTTGGTAACAGCGTTCTTTGCAAACCTGTCTGTGCAGCAGGGAGGCTCCGAGTTCGTGCCGGTGGTGGTGACCCGTGCGGTGCTGCGCTCCATGAGCCGGAGGGACGTGCTGGTCAAGCGCTGGCCGCGGCCGCTGCGGTGGCAGTACTACCGCTCCCTGCTGCCCGACGCCTCCATCACCATGTGCCCCTCCTGCTTCCAGGTAGTGCTCCGTGCGTGCAGAGGTTTAAAACAAACAAAAAGCCCTCTCAGGACCCTGATGGGTGAAACAGCGCTAATCGCTGGAACCTCATACGCTACAGTGTACTCAGCAAATTCCTGAGTGAGGTAGAGGCAGAGCGGTGACACCCTGACTCTGAGCTGTGTGATAGACAGAGGAACAGCTGCCTTGGAAGACTTGGCCATAGACAAGAATTTGAGAAGCTGCCCTGACAGCGAGTCAGAGCCTCTTGAGCAAACCTTGGCTGACCAACAGAAGCTGATTTGTATTTTTTTCCTTTTGCTCTGCCTTTCTGACTTGCAGCCTGGTCTAGCAAGGAAAACCAGTCAGCCGCTGTTCTCTTGTGGTTCAGTCCTGCTCCTGCCTCACTCAGAAATGACTTTTTGAAGTGCTGGAATTGAATCATGTTTGCTTACACAGCTGCCTAATCATCCATCCTTCTGCAGAAGTAGTTAACAGGTTTGTGCCTTCTCAGCAGCACTGGCAGAGGTCTCTGAAGTGCTTGCTGCTCTGTTCCAGGCTGTAGCATCTCAGGTGATTGAAACCAAGAGGACCAATTCTATGTGATGGTAGTTCCAGAATATCTGTGCTATTGAGCAGCCATTGAGCTAGTTTGCATTTTCTTTGAGCAGGGTACAGGCTAAGGGTACAGGCTAACTTGTTTTAAATCTGTTCCTAATTAACAGATGTTTCACACAGAAGACTATGAGCTCCTCATACTCCAGCATAATTGTTGTCCGTTCTGTCGGTGGAGAATAGATGACTCAAACCAATGAAGAAAACCAGTCTTTTACCTCAACAACAGACTGCCCTGTTAGCTCTGGCAAAACACTTCTTAGATCTGTAGAGCTTTCCTAATAACTTTGTTACATCATCTTGTCCCATTTTGTATGTTAGAGTGGAACCAAGTTGAAGAATTGTAACTATTTTTTTAAATTAAAATGTCTGGGTTTTGTGAATGTGCTCTGCGTTTTCCAGGCAAGCAGCTGAAGTGCCACAGAATTTTACAGGAACATTTCTAGGATCAAGTTCAGCCTTTAAGTAATTGTTTTTACTCCAGATTGTGCCCCTTAACACACACCAGTTACTGACAGATCTTCAAATAAATGGCACTGTTTTTCACTATTTATTGTCTCGGAATTTGCTGTAATACTCACAACTTCTGATCTTGAATTTCTTTTTCCTTTCTATTCCATTTAGGCAGGAGCAGCATTTAGAGCCCTTCAAATAAAATCTGAAGAGTTCCACTGCTGTTGGAACTGGGGGCATCTCACAGCCACCCTGGGGCAGGTGGTGGTTGAACCTGTGTGGAATTCACCTGGTTAAGGTGCAGCATGTCAGCCTGTGCACACCTGAGCTCCGTGCTGCTGCCATGGAGGGCTGTGCCAAGGGAGTGCTGCTGAGCAGGGTGTCCCCAGCATCGCGTGAGTCCTGAGCTGAGGGCAAGCTCTGTGTGCAGGTGGGAGGAGACAGACCCGCTGCTCGCTGCTGCAGCCTCTTGTGGAGGCACGAGACACGGGGGGCACCAGTCCCAGGCAGCACCTGAGCCCCTACACTGGCTCCTTCTCCCTACAGGGCTGCGCAGGAAACAGGAGAGCAAAAGCCAAGAAAGTCCTGTGTTGAGATAAAGACAGTTTAGTAGCTGAAGCAGAGCTCTGTGTGCAAGCAAAGCAAAGCAAGAAGGAATTTATTCCCTGCTTCCTGGAGAGCGGGGCTCAGCATGGGTGACTGTCACTTGGGAAGGCAAACACCACAAACACAACGTCCTCCCTTCTTCTCCCTTTCCCTGAGCTTTTGTTCTGGAGCACAACATCATCTGGAGTGGCACACCCCCTTGGCCAGCTGTCCCAGGTCTGTCCCTCTGTTCCCAGCCCTGCTCTGGCCTATTGCTGAGGGGGACAGAGCAGGGGGAATGTAGGCCCCAAGGCTCAGCCCCAGCTGCAGCACTGGTGTATTCCCAGTGCCTGTTTAGACACCAACACACAGCAGCCCACACTGCTGTGTGGGAGGTGAACTCTGTGCCACTGACATCGCCATGCCCCCGGGCAGGGGAATCTCACGAGGACTGCCACAGGGTCATTTCCAGCAGCAGGAAGATTCACGTAGGTAACCAGCTTGCCTGGAGCTGGGAAGTGGCGTGGCTCTTGACTTTAATCCGGTATGAGCTGTCACTGTGTTGCCACGAGTTCTGTTGTGATGGCAGCCTGTGTGTTCCAGCCTGCCTTTACCCTGACTGGGAAAGGACACGAGCAACTGGCTGAGGTGGTCGGTGCTGGCGGGGCAGCTCCCATGGGAGCAGCATTTTGCAGGTGAAACAGGATGTGTGACTGCTCGAGTTCCTCTGGAAAAGGAGATCCTGCAATCACACTGCCGGGTTTCTGAGTCCCTCAGTGGTTCCTGACCAAGTTTGCTTGATTTACCACTTTAAAAACATTCTGTTCTAATTACAGCTCGTCTGCTTTCTGACTCAGCTGTCACTGTTTGCAGTGAAGACTCTGCTATTGACATGGATAAACAATGCTGTTTGAGATGGCAGCCGGGGTGGAATTCAGCTCTTTCTGGAACTGAGCTGGCTGTGCAGAGCCAGTGGGAATGAAAAATCATAAAACTGAAAAGGTTTGCTGTGACACAGAGACAAAATGGACCAAGACAAAATGGACCAATGTGTTTTTTAAACAACTCTGTGAACGTAGTCTAGCTTTGAAAAGCGTTTTGGGCTTTTCTGGGCAGAAACATCCTGCACGTCTCATACATGATGGTATTCTAGTCCAGGCTGCCCTGTGCCATGGAGCCCACCATGCTGAGGAGTCCCTGGAGGTACAAGAGGTCCCACCACCACACTTTGGTTGGAAGCTGTTGGGAGCAATTTGCCCCGTTCCTCTCTCTCAGCTGCCTGCCTGTCCCACTGCTGCATCCAGTGGTGACGCATGCCAGCCCTGAGCTCTGCACAGCAGCTGCTACCTCAGCAGTGGCTTATTGCATCAGCTTAAAGTGTTTTAGGAAATAAACCTTTAATCCCTGTGCGCCCAGGTACAAGTGTAAAGAGCTGCATTTGCAGTTAGAACATGGCACTGCTCTGGCCTTGGCAACAAGTGTGAGAAATTAATTGAGAGGCACTTAGGGTGAGCAGAGTGTATGTGAGGACCTGGTGTTTTCATGTTAAGGGGAAGGAAGACCTTTGGGACTGTCCAGAGACTGTGGCCTGCCTTGGGCTGCCACCAAGGTCTGCCCTGCTCTGTGGTTCCAGCACCTCAGCTCCTTCCACCTTCCCCACTTAGAGGGCACATTTCCCAGCTTGGTCTCTGCTCTGACTATAGCTTTGTGCTTTTTTCCATTAAACTTATTGCTAAACTAACCTACAAGGAGCATTGGTGAAAACTAAGCCAGGACTGGAGGAAGTTTGTTAAGGCCAAGAGGACATGAACTTCTGCCCACCTTGCACCCACGAGCTCCAGCAGCTCTGGTACATCCTCCTGTACTGCATGAGGCCCTTACCTTTACCTGCTCCTGGCTGTAAGTAACACTCAGCTCAGCCCTCAGTGCAGCCAAAACAGCAAGGGCAGGTGGGTGCTCAGCTCCCTTCCAGCCCCTGTCACCTACCAAGGGGCAGAGCAAAGTCTCTCTTTGTGCTCACCTCCTGTAAGTTTTGTCCCACTGCCTCTGAAAAATTAAGAAAAGATAATGTGCAACTCAGCTGCTGGCTGGCACAAGGATTGTTTCAAGCACAGCTGAGTGCATAGAGTGGTGAGCCAGAGAGACATAGAGGGCACAGAAGGCTCCAACAATAGTCTTCCCTGTGGAGTCTGATGATTATGCAAGGTTTGAGGAGACTGAGGTTGTCTGCCAGCCATCATATGAAGCTGAGTGCTGGCTTCAGCTCTGAACCTCCCATCAGTGCCCTGGCCCAGCAGCCTTCTCAGCAGCATTGCAGAATGATTCCAGTCCAGGACAGATGGACTAGGTTATTTACCAGGTGTTACCAATGTAGTTGTCATGACCCAAATCAGATACAAAGACAGGCACAGGGGAGTTGGTACAACTGGTAACCTGCCAGTGGGCCAAGGGTTTCACAGTGGTGGTCAAACCTCCACAGCCAAGTCCTGAGTGGAGAGGTGGCTGCAGCATGTGGAAGGTTTGGTCATGCTGCCTTCTGCAGCCTCCCACAGGGCCTGGCAGTATGTGGGGATGGCTCTCCACTGGGGACTGGCTGGTCTCACAGATCCACATTCTCCTTGTGAGAGTGGGGCTGGGAAACTCCTCTGTCACTGAGGCACCACACCCTGCCTGCCCCGCCTGGCCACCATTTGCAGCCCCCAAACCCACAGTCCTGGAGTTTGAACCACACATGTCCCTCCTGCTAGCAGGGAAGGGAAAGGAGGAGCAAGGCTGTGCAAGGGAGCTGCTCCCTAGGGTGAGCCCCTCCAAACGAGTGGTGTGGTGCAGAGCTACCACGTGTGACCGTGAGCCGTGGTCTCCAACAATGACAGTGCTGGCCAGAAACTGGTGTCACCTTAACACCTTCCCAGGAAAGCCAATTACCCTGGGATGATTATGATTAATAATTCTCTAAACCCTAATCATGCTGACACCAGTGCCTGGAGCTTACCCTGGGGGTGCTTTATAAGAGGTGCCCTGTGGAGGAGAGTATAACTGGTTCTCCTTGGGGTGGCAGTGAAAGCTGAGAGGCAGCAGGAGCTCCATTTCAGAGGCAATTTCCCCCTTGCACAAAAGAACTCACAGAGTAAGAGCAAAGAGCGCCTCACAAGCTGCAACCATGAATGGGACAGAAGGCCAAGACTTCTACGTGCCCATGTCCAATAAGACCGGGGTGGTGCGGAGCCCCTTTGAGTACCCCCAGTATTACCTGGCTGAGCCTTGGAAGTTCTCGGCACTGGCTGCCTACATGTTCATGTTGATTCTGCTCGGCTTCCCCATCAACTTCCTCACACTGTACGTCACCATCCAGCACAAGAAGCTCCGGACACCTCTAAACTACATCCTTCTGAACCTGGCAGTCGCCGACCTCTTCATGGTATTTGGAGGCTTCACAACCACTATGTACACCTCCATGAATGGGTACTTTGTCTTTGGAGTAACAGGCTGCTACATCGAAGGCTTCTTTGCCACACTGGGCGGTAAGTTTTCCAAATATTCAAATGTCTTCTGTCAGGAATTTCCCCAGATTTTAGTAGTGGGAGGGAAAACACACAGATGATCTTGGATAAACACAGTACCTGTAACGTCCTTGGCCTGCTGCTGATGTGGACTGAGGCCATTTGCCATGTTTCTGGGTAGGAGCTGAAGAAAGTGACAAGTGTCACTTTTTAAAAAAAACTTTATTTGGAGAGCCACCTGCTCAGTATCCTGAGAACCACAGTGCAGCAATGAAAAGCAGCCAGTACCAGATTTTGCAGTTGTTGGTTTTGCCCATCTCCTTGGCTCACTTTCTGACTCGAGAGATGATAATTTTGTTCCTCCCATTTTGCAGGGCTGAATCTGTCATTGTCTCTGGTATGGTGCATGGTGGTACAGGCAAGCAGAGCTGGCTCTCCTCCCCATGCCAGCCTGGTATGGAACCAAACAGATGTTAAACAGAAATTGTGCATCTAAAAATGCCCTCCTCCATTCGGGTCAGCTTTCAGCCGCAGCTACTTTTTTACTGCTTTGGTCCTTGCAGCTCAAGTTTCCTGGGAAGCAGTGGGTAGTGAGGGGAAGTCCTGGGATGATGGGCACTTGCTGCATATTGGAGTGTGACCACAGGCTTGCAGGTGCTGTCTGGGATGAATGGTGGAATCAGCCATGAATCTCAAAATATTGCAGCAAAGTGGTTCCTGTGGGTCAGCAGTACTGTGAGAATGAGTCTTCTCACGCTGTCCTACCTCATCTGCCCTTGACCATTTTTCATTTATCTTTCCGAACCCTTGGCGGAGATTAAGCTGCTGGCAGGGGTTGTCCTCAGGAACATCAGTCTGAGAAGGCCTGATGCTGCCATCAGGATGCTCTTCTTTTCCTGTTGCTCAAAGTCTGTTTCTGTCCCTCTCCCTGGTGCAGGTGAAATTGCTCTCTGGTCACTGGTGGTCCTGGCTATCGAAAGATACGTAGTGATCTGCAAGCCCATGAGCAACTTCCGCTTCGGGGAGAACCACGCCATCATGGGTGTTGCCTTCACCTGGATCATGGCCTTGGCATGTGCAGCTCCCCCACTTTTTGGCTGGTCCAGGTAGGGAAGACATTGGACCCAGTGTCAGGGGTGTGGGAGCTTGGCTGGTGGCTCAGCTGTGGCTTCCAGCCTGTCTCCTCTGCTGGGTGCTGACCTGCTGGGCTCACCTTGCAGGTACATCCCTGAGGGCATGCAATGCTCCTGCGGGATTGACTATTACACTCTGAAGCCAGAGGTCAACAATGAATCCTTTGTTATCTACATGTTTGTGGTTCACTTCATGATCCCGCTGTCGATCATTTTCTTCTGCTACGGGAACCTGGTTTGCACTGTCAAGGAGGTGGGTACCCGCTGGATGAAGTGGCCAATACGCCAGTAGTGGCCCTTTCCCCTGTCCCCAATGCTGGGAAGGGGCCCACACCAGGCTCAAGAATGGTGACAGGGAGGGCCCTCCAGGGGCCAGCCTGGCCATCCATGAAAAGGGAAATAGCAAACTCCAGATGTGCAGCTTGACTACTGTGAGCCCTTACCCTGTGTCCCTACTGGTGCAGCACCCACTGGCTCCATCTCATTTCCGTTCCCTTCTGCCCGCAGGCTGCTGCCCAGCAGCAGGAGTCTGCCACCACCCAGAAGGCAGAGAAAGAAGTGACTCGCATGGTCATCATCATGGTCATCTCCTTCCTGGTCTGCTGGGTCCCCTATGCCAGCGTCGCATTCTACATCTTCACCAACCAGGGGTCAGACTTCGGGCCCATCTTCATGACCATCCCAGCATTCTTTGCCAAGAGCTCGGCCATCTACAACCCTGTGATCTACATCGTAATGAACAAACAGGTAACTGGCAGGGTGCCTGGCAACTTCTCTTTTGTGTTTCTCTTTATGACAGCTGGCAGGGAGTTACAGCATCTCAAGGTGTCAGTGGTCTGGAGCGGGGATTGTTTCCAGGAGATCTAGTCCTGGCACCTGGGAAACTGACTCATCCTTTGTGTTGCATAAATTTCACAAATGCAAGGCCATTCCACCTGAAATAATGGAGGTGCTGGGTTGATGGAGGAGCCCAGATGGGAGCAGGCAGGGCTGGCAGTAGATGGGGTGGGCAGCAGACAATGGGGCAGGAGACTCCAAATAGGTATAGTTCCTCCTGTACCACAGTACTGGGGGCTTCCAAGCAGCTCTGCTGGGCTTAAAGACAGCTCTGCACCTAGAGCTGCATGGCGTCTGGGTGGCTCACCCCGGGCTTCCCTCTCTCCCAGTTCCGTAACTGCATGATCACCACCCTCTGCTGTGGCAAGAACCCACTGGGTGACGAGGACACATCAGCTGGCAAGACAGAGACCTCTTCCGTCTCCACCAGCCAGGTCTCTCCTGCATAGGCCCCATGGGAGCAGCCAGTGCCTGGGGTGCTGCCCTGGGGGCACAAACAGCCCCACCGTCGCCACCTGCCCCGCTTCACCGTGGCCAAGGCCCAGTGGGGCAGGCTCCTCGCTCCTGGCACTAGGAACCCTGGGAACAAGGCTGAAAATGTGTACACGTTTTGTAATTAAAATGCAAAGGCTTAGCTCCACTGGCATAAATCCATGCATTTCTGTTGACTTGCTGAGAGTTCATGCCCCTTCTCTGAGTGCAGACTGGGCTGGAGAGCTCTGCTGTGTCTGGGCCATGGCAGAGCTGTCCTTGCCTCCCTCAACCCACCCTGACACCCCAGCCAGGGCATGTTCTGCATCTGCTGCTGCCAGGGCCAGAGCTGGGGGCCACTTTCTGGCTCTTTTGCCAGAGATGGATCCTAGCCAGTGCTGCCAGTCGCTCAGCCCCATCATGCTCTGTCTGCCCAGAGCAGGTTTTCAGCTGCAAAGTGCCCTGGCTCTGCCAGATGCTCCCAGCTCTGGCCCTGCCCCATCTGCCAGAAGTCCTGGGAGACACTGTGATTCCTCCAGGGGGATGGGACAGATACCGGTGCACGGGTCCTGCCTGGCAGGCAGGTGGCACAGAGGGCCCTGCCAGCGCGGCACAGCCGTGTGTGGCCCTGGGACAGCTCTGTGCTTGGTCCTCCAGCATTGTTGCAGCAGCACATGGGCAGAGTTTGCACCCTCAGCAGCAGCTCTGCTCCACGTCCCCCAGCACCCCTTCCCTGCAGTCCCATCTCTCTTAGGCATTTTTGGATCCCTAGGGCCAAGCCCCCAAAAAGCTTGCCCATGCCCCTCCCCATTTTGGCTGGGGTCAGTGTGGCCTCAGCCCAACAGGAGGATTTGAGCAGCTCTGGTGCTGCTGAGGCTCGGGCTGATCTCCCTCCACGCCACAGCAGGCAGGACCCAGCAGCATATGGCTGAGCCATGCTGACATATGTTCGAAGCACTACAAGATGGTATATTGCAATTGTAGCAGTGTTCTTCATTTTTATTTTTAGTTCAGTTATACAAATAAGATGTTTTTCTCACTATTCAGTGTTATCAACATTTGAAACTATTTTTGTACATTATTATCCTCTCTGATTTCTAATCCTATGCAGCTTTGCAAGGACTAATAGGGAATGTATAGAGCCCATGCAAGTTAAAACCTTAATAAAGAGCAATTTGCAAGTACAATTCTCTCATTATTTTTTTTATCGATACTTCTGCATATTCAGTGAAATCTAAAGATTAGAGTTTTATGAATAATTCAGTGTTTAGGCTGATGTCTGATTCATGTACTTCAAATCTGGGAGGTGGTTTTGGAGGAAGCATTCAATGTTTATTTGCTGTCCATGAGGCTGTGCTCCACAGGAGTGTGGGGATGCCTGGTGCTGTGGTTCTCCGGCCCGTGGAGGATCAGCCCTGGCATAAGGCCTGGCCCCAAGCCCTCAGGCTGTCCCCAAACTGTGCCACCTGGCTGCTGATGGTGGTGCAAGGGGTAAGCAAGGGTTTGGGACCCTCCTGCCAGCTCAGCCAGGTGCCAGAGGCATCACAGAGCTACCAGAGAGGTGATGGATGGATCCAGGATGAGGAAATGCACCCAAACCTTCTGTGGTGCCAGCCCCAGCAGCTCTCCTGTGTCCCCGCTGTCCCCTTCCTGGGGAATTCAGAAAAGGACTGGAAATGAAGCAATAAACAGGCTGGTGCTGGTCTGGGGGGGAAGGAGGGCATGTGGGGCTCCAGCCAATGGGTCTATCTCCCAGATCCTTGCTCCAGACCTGGCTCCTATTGGCACCTCAGCCAGGGTCTGGCTCCTGGGCTCAAGAGGTGGGCACAGACCTTCACAAAGGTCTCCGTGGGCAGTGCTTTTCAGGTCCATTGCTGTGGTCTGCTGAGATGGCCATGAGCCAGTCGTGCCATCATGTAATCCTGCTTTACAACTTCCTCACGTTTCCAACAGAGAATGCACACAAAACCCCCGTGAGTCCTCATGAAGTGGGCAGTCCCCGCAGTGGGGATATTTGCACTGTTTCTACACCAGAGCCATTGGTGTTTTACTCAGGTTCTCCTCGCAAGCAAGGGTGCCTGCACAGAGGGGTCATGGAAGTGACGTGGCTGCCCATGTCCAGGTCTGGGAGTGCTCTCCCCTGAATGTGAGATTCAGTGGGTGGGGGCAAAATGATGTCCTGCTTGTGATGCCTGGGGATACCGTGGGACAGTTGCTCCTCCTGCCTCTGCTGGCTAACCAAGCAGCTCTTCATTTTCCTCCTCTCACTTNCTCCCCCCCCCCCCATTATCAGACTCCCATTTCCTAGTGAGGCCATACTGGGTAAGGGAGATAGCACATCCCACCTTCACACTGGCAATGGGTCTGTGTGGGCCCCATGCCCTGCGCTGGTTCCCTGTGCATCCCACAGCAAGTGTTGTCAGCAAGCTGCAATCCCAGCACCCCAACACCCACCTTGCAGCAGATAGACACCTTTCATCTGCCTGTTCAGGGCAATCACCCTGCAAATTCCCATCTCTCATCCTTCTCTGAGCCCTCTGCTTAGGCATGCCACTTCTCCCTCCAGCCCCTCACAAAGCTTTGGCAAAGGGCCTTCAACTTGCAGACCTTGGCTTCCACCAGGGCTTCCACCACAGCAATTAGCAGCTGCCAACCAGCACCTGCAGCCAGGCTGCTCATCAGATAAATTGGATGGAGGTGAGCTGGGTATGGCAGTAGGATTTGTGGTGCCGTGGGTAGAGTTGTCCGTGACTGCCTGGGTTTGTGTGCTGCCATGGAGCCTCAGCTGGGTAAGGGGGTCTGCACGTGCTGTGGGGTTCCTCAGAGCTGGAGCTTGGCTTGGGGTCTGGGCTGTGATGGCTGTGCTCCCTGGGGGGCTGCAGGGATGAGCAGAGTTGTGGGGGCTTGCTTGGCTTCTGGGGACTTGCTTGGCTTCTGGGGGTGTGTGAATGTCTCAGGACTGGACTCCAGTCCCAAATGGTCCCTCTTCCAGCAGCCAAAGCCGCTGGCATAGCCCAGCGCTGTCACGCCCAGCACCCTCCAACCCTGCAGATGGTCAAGGAGGCGCTGCAGGCCCATGATGAGAAGAAGGGTGCTTCTGTCGTTGCCATCAAGCGTTTCATCCTGGCCAAGTACCCCACTGTGGACCCCATCCGCCTCAAGTACCTGCTGAAGCAGGCACTGAGCAAGGGGCTGAGCTGCGGGGACCTGGTGCGGCCCCACAACTCTACTGCTGTGGGGGCCACTGGCACCTTCAAGGTGAGGAAGGGCTGCTGGAGCCACAGGGCTGGGGACTGAGGTGCTGCCTGGCCCTATTGGCACCCCTCTCTCCCCTCCAGTTAGCACGCAAGAAACCACGGCACAAGCAGCAGCTGGGCCAGGTGGATCCTGACAGAGAGCAGGCCCCAAGGCCAGGACAGAAAGGGAACACCAAGGCCCCCCAGGCCGCCGTGGCAGGAGCACGACAGCGAGGTAAAGGGCTGCTGGCGCTGTGAACAAGCTCACGCTGCCTGGCCCTGCCTGGGCTCATCCGCTGCCCTTCTTCGCAGGTGCCACGAAGCGGCAGCCGAAGGTGAAGCCCACGAACGTGAGTCGGGGCAGCAGCGGGGCTGGGTGGTTCATGGCATAACAACGCCCTGGGGTGCTCTCTTCTCTTCCCTCCAGGCCCAGCCACGAGGAGCAGAGAATCCCAGGAGCGACGGAGCAAAGCATCCCCAGAGTGCTGAGCGGCCCCGGGCTCGTGGCACAGGGCCTTCAAGGCCCCCAGGAGCTGCCGGCCACAGCCAGGCCCCCCGGAAAGGCCGCTCAGGCCCCAGCACAGCCCCGGCTGCTGAGAACGCAGGAGGGAGCGACAGCTCTGCAAGTGCTGGGGGGAAGGGGCCCCAAAAGGCCCCCAGGGGAAAGAGCAAGGGGAAGGTGCCCAAGGGGGCCCAGCAGGATGCCCCCAAGGCACAGGGAGGTCAAGATCAGGCAAAGAAGCCCCGGGTGACTCCAGGAGCTGGGCAGGGGAAGGCTAGGCTGAAGAAGGCAGTCCCTGCAGCAGCAGACAGAAAGGCTCCATAGGGAACTTAGCCCTGCTTCAGCTGGCCCCAGGCCCTTGGGGTCTGGGCTGGTTTCAGTCCCTAGGAACGGGTTTTAACTCTGTGTTCACCTCATCCTAATAAAGCTTCTTTACTTGCCTCATGGAATGGCATGACTGTTGTGGGTCCCTGTCCCTGTAATTCCATCTCTCCAAAGTGCCAAAGTCCCTCAGCCCTGTTTTCAACCTGCACAGCATGGTGGAGAGCAGATGCTGCAGGCGGCTGCCTTGCTGCCTGCCCTCATGGAGAGGTGCTCTCTCTGATGCTCTCTGCGGTGCCAAGGGGGTGCTGGGTTTGGGGGCAGAGTGTGTGCAGGCTGACAGTGCCAGGTGATGGGCAGGGACTTGGAGCCCCAAAGGCCACAGCATGGTGATGTCCCCAGGAGCAGAGAAGCTCAGGCTTGGCCGGTGCTGTTGTGGAACCATGGTGCCTGCAGCCTGTGTGAGGTGTCCAGCCCTCTGTCGTCCTGGCTGCCCTTGTGCTAATGCCTGGCTGAGCTGGGATTACAGGAGCACCAGGGTGGCAGGTCTGGGTGCGTGCCATGGGCAAGTGTCTCCCAGCAGAGGTGAAGCAGCCTGTGCTTTAACTACAGTAAGAGGAAGATAGAGGTATCTTAGGGCTCAAAACCCAAGTTTGGGGTGTTACTGTAGCCTCCAGCACAGCTCCTGCTCTCATTACCAGTCTGTGGCACAGTTCCCACTTACAAGCTTGTCTTGTGAGCTCTTGTGGGTCAGTGGATCACACTTCCATTTAATAGCTTCAATTGCCTGAATTTCTCTTGCTCTGCCCAGAGCAGGGCCCTTCTGAAGGTAATTGCTGATCCTGTAAAGGGTTACAGTCCTCCTGGGTGGGAGAAAATAAGTGGAAGTAAAACTCTTTCTAAAGAGGATTTTGTTAATCTGCAACTGGCCTTGCCATTGCCCTCCAAGGCTCTTTCCTGGCCTTGCTTTGGGGCTTAAGCAAGAGCTGAGCAAACTGACTTCTCTTAAACTTCAGCCTTGACTGTGTTGATCCATCTTTAATGGAACTGGAACTCGTGTCTCCCCAGGGACAGGGTGGGGAATGTGGCAGCAGTAACTGAGCAGAGTTCACTGGATTCTCAGATGAGGGTGGCCTCACAGAGCACCACTCACGCGTATGGCAATGTCCCCAGCAGTGCCAGGCAGGGGCTGCGTCCTCCTCACTAGCCACCAGGTGTGAAATGCAAAGCTCTCTTGCTTTAAGAGAGGCCAAATAATTTAATGGCTGTATTTAGCTTTGCAAAAAATCCAATTCTTCTTCCTAGTGGAAGAAGAAAATCTGTCTGGGAAAGTACAGCTTTTACTGGGGGAGGGGGAATATTTAGCAATGCTGTGGTTCTTCAGGGCCCTGGGCCACAGCTGGTGGCAGGGTGCTGAAGCCACAGACTGGAGTCTGGCAGTGTGGGGAGGCACCTGACAGATGTGAGGGTGCCTGGCTGCAGCTGCTTCTGTGGGGTTACTGATCCTCATGTGCACAGCACTGGTCAGCTCAGGTGCTGTTGTCCTCGTGCCAGTTGTCCCCTCCCGTGCCTGCTCTGGGAAGGAGTTGTGGCACTGGCTGTGGGAATGGTGTGTGGAGGGCCCTGAGGGGTACAAACCTGTTCTCACTGGGCTGCTGACCCCACATGTGCTGTGTCTTGCATGCGCAAAACTTGTCTGTGCAGGCATCCTCCCTGTGTCCTCCCCATGTGCTTGGCAGGAACTGCACTCCATAGGTTCAGCACCTTGTTTTATTACAAAGATAGGCTTTGCCAGGAGTCTGCCACTTCCACTACACAGCAGGTAAGGGCACTACACCCACAACACGTGCCAAAGTTTAAAAACATCTTACAAAGGGCTCGGAGGTTCAAGGCAACACTACAAACCCTCTGCTAAAGTTGTTCCTTTAAATGGTTGTAGCAACTACTTTTTTTTTTCTTCTTTTTTTCTCTGTTTTTGTTTTGTTTTGTTTTATTTTTTGAGGTTTTTTGCTTTGGAAAAGAAATTAAATAATAAAACAATAGCCCCAATACATGGCCCAGCCATAGCACCTGGAGGCAAACTCTATTTTCTCTTGGCTCACCTGTATCCTTTCCCTGTAACAAACAACATGGGGCTATAGCTCCATGGCCCTTTCCCTGCCTCCAGCCAAGCTCAACATTCTCTGCTACCTTGGTCCTTCTCAACCTGGCCTTTCCTGTGCTGGGCCTGCCTACATCTCTGGCAGCTATTCACAGTTTCTAAAAGACAAAAACATCAAGAAATTTTTTGTGAAAACACTTTCAAAATAAAATGTAGCCCAGCTACATTCTTAAGAGTTTCTATTCTGAAGCCACATCATCAGCAAAGACATTGAGACCTCCACAGTGTAAGTACTTTTTCTGTAGTTCTCTTTTAAAAAAAAAATTCTGTTCTTCCCCTTTCCCTCCCCTTCCTCCCCACCTTTTAACATACTGGATAAAGTCTACTGTTTGTTTTAAAATAGATATCTATGTACACATACACAACTCTGATGTTCTGGTTTCTGACAAATGTGGCATTACTGGAAATGATGGAATGGAGACCACCTGTCCATGGCAGTGAATCACCCAGGAGTTTTGGTGGACAAAGTCATCCAATGCCGGACTGCATCCTAGCCAGCTGGATGACTAACCAAGGCTTCCCTTACACCCCCCTGCAGTGAGGTAGTAACTGTGTTTCTTTCCTATAGGGCAGTTCAAGCCGTGGTGGTCAGCCCTGTAGGCAGGAGCCTTTGCCCATGCAGGAGTGCTGGCTTTGAACACGCAGTGTGGCTGCATCCAGCCTCCACAGGGTCTGTGTGACACTGGACAGCAGAGCGGTCACAGCTGCCCAGGCTGCAGGAGGGCGAACAGGCCACGCGGCTGGATCTGCAGGGTGGCACTGGGGGATCGAGTCCCGGGCGAGCTCCATTTGCCTGCCACTGGGAGCCTCTCAGTGACCCCAGCCTGAGCTGGGACACACTCGACCTTTGTTTGCAGCTCTGGGTGCTGGCGCTGCTCTGCTGGCCTGTGTCGCTGCTGGGCAGTGTGGGTGGGTGCAGTCCCTCTGCCCTCGACGGCTGAAAACAGGCTGGCCATGCAGCAGAGCCCCACTCTCTGGGCTGCTCTCAGGTACCAGCCCCAGGGCTGGGCCCAAAGCAAGCAGAATAAGCTGCTTTAGGAGCCACCTCTGCAGGGCTTGAGGCCAGGGTCAGAGGGCTGCCAGCAGCGCTGGCCCTGCTGGCACGGGCGGCGTTACTGGGGCTGAGGTGGTGCAGTGCCATGGACACGTGTGGAGCGCGCGGGAGCGAGGGGCACGGTCACCCCCGCTCTCGGGTCACCCCCGCTCTCGGGTCACCCCCCTCTCGGACCGGGCTGTGACCGGCTGGGGGATGTTCCCCTCCCCACCGCTCTGCAGCTCGCCCGTGCACGGGACACGAGAACCCGGGGAAGGCCAACAGCCCTTCTCCTGCTAACACAGACTGTGCTCCCTGCAGCTCCCAAAGGCTGTCTCCATTAGGGATAAAGTGCTTTCACCATGCCTTAGCTGCTTGGGAAGCAACTGCTTTGTCTCAGCCCCGAGTTTCCTGCGTTGCCCAAGTCTTAGATGGAGGAGTGGTTATGTTTACACATACAGTACAAAAATTAAAAGGCACAAATATACACAGAATGCAGCAGATAGTGAACAGCTGATAAGAGTCCCTGGTGTTGGAAAAACAAGGATGTTGGAGGGATGGAGTAGGAGCTTAGGCTATGACGGTCTTTGCTGTCTGTGGTCATCACTCCCTGAGGTGACCCTTCTGCTTTGTGTCTGTTGTTCCAGTGTCTGCAGCCCCGTCCCGAGGAACCACGCACAGGGACGCACGGAGTGCTGATTGCTTGGATGCTGACCAAGGGGAAAGTGGTGAACTGAGCTTGCCACAAGGGTCATGCCTCCGTTTCTGGCTGGCAACAGCAAATAAATTATGGGTGCCACAGTGCAGACCAGAGGAGTTTTAGCTGCTCGGAAAGGTGTCTTGTGGCTTCTTGTGAAGTGAGGCAACCTTTTAGCCATGGCCAGGCCCACCCCCCTCCACAAGGCTGGTTTGAGTATGACCAAGGTAAGCCTGCGGCTGAAGGCAGGTTCCCTTGTGGCACTGTGCTGCAAGAAAGGTCACTTCCAGGGCTGCAGCCAGCCTAGGCTTCACTGCAAGACTCATAGATGTTGTCTTCCATGAGTGCAATCACTTGCTCAAATTTGTGCTGGAGCTGGGTGCGCTTTGTCGTGGGGTTTGCGTCCAGGGCGGCCACGATCTGTGGGAGACACAGGCAGGCTGGGTGCCGAGGCAGTGTGGGGTGCCCACCTGCTAGCCCAGCTCCCCCCACCAGACCTATGGAGCCCAAATCCCAGCCAGAGCTCCAAAGGAGAGAGCCCATCCTGCCCCACAGCCCCTATGCTCACCCCTCTGGCACCCCTGCTCTCCTAGGGCCCCTGGTCAGGGCTAGGAGTGGAGTGGTATATGACAAAAATGCACTGCTACAGTAGAGCTGAGGGCACAGCACCAGCCCACAGGTTGCAGGGGGGCAGGAGCCAGCTGGGGCCACTGCCTTGATGGGGCGGGGACAGCGGGTGTAAATTATTTCGGGGGTGGACCTTATCTGCATGTTTTGCTCTCCTGCAAAGAAAGGGTCCATACATCTAGCAGCCCTTCTTCAGCCCAGCCAAATGCCATTAAGATCAGCTGGGAATAGCCAGCCTTCTGTTCCAAGAAGTTGCCAGCCAAGGGACAGAGAGTCCTTTGGGACTGTCCCAAGGGACAGGTGCATCTGCATACGCATCCATTACATATGTACTGCAATTATGCCCACCCCAATAATCCCTGTTCTGCAGGACTGGATGCAGATGTCTGCCTGTGGGGCTACTGCAGCTACGGTTCTTCCCTTCCCAGGCAGGCCAGAGCCCGTGTGCTGTAAAACCCACTCACCTGGGAGCGGTATCTCTTGGCGTATTTGTATATCTCAGCCATGGCGACATTGGTGTTGAACTCATTTCGGTATTTCTTTATAAAGACAGAAAAGAGAGGGGAGGATATTAGCAGGACAGAGCATATGAGTTCCAGCCCAGCCAGCAGGCACTGACTGCAGTAAAAGCAGACTGTGCCTGACTTTACTGTCACATTGGTACAGTTGGATTTTTAAGGAAGGTGCATTTGCTTGCATCAGGATGGGTCTTGGTCTTTTCAGAGCCAGCTGCAAACACCCACAGTGGGCAGCACTGCATATCCCTCTGTGCCCAAAGCCACTTCACAGGAGGGGGCAGCACATCAGCTGTGCTGCGGAGTATCAAGAGAAAAATCCTGCTTGGTGCCCAAAGCTAAAACACCCTGGGGAGAAGGTTTGATTTTGAGGAACCTGCGGTGCATCGCTGGCAAGGCTCTGATCTGGAATGTGGCTGCCAGCTCTTGTGGCTGGTGCCAGGGCTGGCTGCCAGTGGCTGCCTGGGACTCAGGGCTGTCCCTGGCAGTTGAGCCTGGGAGCCAGCTGGCTGGGGGGCTGCAGGACTGCAGAAATCCTTGTCCAAACTTCCTGGCTTTTTGGCACTGAATTTCACTCTCAACTCCCGGTGGTGCCAGAGCTAGTTAGGCTCAAGCAAACTCATGGGTGTTTACTGCAGCTCTGGCAGTAATTGAAGATGCTTGGAATTAGGTCAGATGAAGTTTGTGTGTGGAAGTCTCAGGCAAAATATCCTTTCTTGTGTGCTCCTTCCAGCATCTAAGCAGTAGCTGATTGCAGCCTATGCGCATTCCCTGCTGTTGCTGGGCTCCAGCAGGACACTGAGCCTGCAGACTCAACCCTATCCTCTCCCCTCCCTTACCCGCGACTCCTCGGCGAGGTGGGCGTTCATCTCCTGCTCGCTCAGAGGGGGCATGTCGTGGATTTGCTTGTAGTATCTCTGCACTATCTTCCGGTACTCGGGGATCTCCTTGGCATACAGCAATTTGTTGGTCGGGGAGTCCTAGAGCGAGGGTGAGACACCTGAACTCAGGCACTGGACTGTTCCTGGCTGAAAACGTTATCCAGTTTGCCTGACCAAAGCACTGACATCAGATAGGGACCTCAGCTGCAGCTGTGTGCAGGGAACAGCTCTGCCTTTGGTCCCAGCTGGCACTGGAGAGGAGTGCGGTGCCGGACTGCACCGAGGCACGGAACAGCTCGTGGCACTGAGGCACATCAAGGATCTGTGGATGGGGGCCATGTGCCTCTGGAGACACAGCACTATCCTGCTGCCCTTGCATGAGCTGAACATCCCTCAGCTCAGTGCCGGAGAAGGGGGTGATGGGTGTGTGTTTTAATTTGCAGCAAGCGCAGGCTAAAAGCACGCCCAGGGTCAGGCGGGGGTGGCTTGCTGCCAGGGGATGCTCTGCAGGTGAGGCAGCACACCTGCGCCAGATCAAACATTTGGGCTCTGTGGTGCTGTGTGGAAATTGGCAACAAGGGAAGGACTTCTGCACGTATTTGCTGGGGTTTCTTGAGCAGCTGCATTGATTTAAGATAAAGAACAAAGCCATCTCACAAGTTGAACTTCATCATTTGAAATGTTACTTTTGGATTTTTCATGTAGCTCTGATTTATTTTGCATTGGCTAACCCAGCCTGCCTGGCCTAAATTGAGTGCACGTAAAGCAATTAACAGAGAATACTGAATTCTCTTGATTAATGTCAGCTTGGACACAGCAGCCTTAACCTCCCAGTCACACAACTGAGTTGTACCAGTGGAGGCACAACCCTGCTGCCCTCCTTGCAAACACAGCATGAATAATTTTAACCTCAAGGCAATCCTGCCCTCCTGATATCATTACCCCAGGAATGAACTTGGCTAACTAGCCTTGTGTTGCATCCCCAAGGGGAACGGCCCCAGGCCTGGGGACACCAAAGGGAGTGAGATCACCATGTCCTGCCACCCCTGTGTGGGACTGCTCCCCAGTGCTCTGACAGGTGGAGAGGGGAGGGAACCTGCTGAGGGGAGGGAGTGGGGGGTTCTGCCCATGGGCAGAATACTTGGCTACGTCAGGCAGGAATAGGGGAGCCTGGGGTGACTCCAATCTGCTGCTGCAATCTGTAGCTTGGCTAATGCTGCAGGGGAAACAGGAAATGGGCACCAGATCCCACAGCAGTTTATTTTCAAACCTAGTGACAAGGCATTATGAGAATATGGCCAACTTACAGAGAGACTGCTCACAGCTTTTTTTTTTCTTCCTTGGGAACACAAAGGAAAACCATGCTGCCTCTTTTCCAAGTAATTTTTTAATTTGTGTCTGATTTGTCTCTATTATGAAGACATGGGCACTGGTTTATTAACTGCTTATGCACTGTAGATGTGTGGACTGAGTCTGCTCTCACAGTTGCAGTATCGAGAGCAACGTGCTGAAACCAAGGCAAGAATCCAGTCTGGAAAATGCTCAGTGATACACTGTGTGTACATGCAAGCTGACTTTTATGCTGAGGATTTATTCTTCCCACATTACTCAACAATTCATTCACTTATACTATTGTATTCCAGAAAAGTGTTTCCATCTGCTGTCTGACTCCAGCTGACCCCTCTTCCTCTCATCTGCCACTTGACAAGGACAAATTGTAGGTGTTTCGTAACACATGCAAAAAAAAAGACCAAAACCCAAACAAACAAAAAATCAAGTGCTCATTAGATCTCCCTCCAGCATTAACCTCTCCCAACAAAGGCTTCCTGCAGCTCTGGGGCTGGGGGTGTAGCGCCCACGACCTCACCTCAGGGTGTCCCCCAAGTCACACACTGTCACCATCAGCCTCTGGGGTGGGGGGGGTGATTTACAGCATTTCTTAGTAGAACTTATTTATGTCAGGAAGTTTCAAATGTCAGCACTGTGCTCAGCCAAGGCAGTGGGAGAAAAGAGAATCTGCACATGGGGTGTCTTCCTGCCGGCCAGCTCAGCGGGACTGTGTGTGGGGCTGAGGGTGGGAGGTGGGACCTGGCCCATGCAGCCTTGTGTTTGCTTGGAGCAGGCTCAGCTCCCCACTGCTGTGCTGAGCCCACTGGCCTCCAACCCATGCTGGACACGGTCACTGTGGCATGGACACGCTGCACGGGAGGAGACCACCAACTGTGGCAGTGTTTGCCAAGTCCCTTCCACATGCTGATGGATGGTGCCTCTGGGATGGCCCCGGACAGCCTCACACCTCTACGTGGGCCAGGCCTGCTCTGTGATCCCTGGACAGGCACAGCCTGTGCTCTCAGAGGATTGGCCCACCTCCTGGGCTTCTCTCTTAGGTGAGAGGTTGTGCAGAAATCACCAAGAGCAATGACTGAAGCTTCACCTGGAGCTACATCATTTTCCATCCTGTCACTAGGAGTTTACATTGGCCCTCAGCTACTTTACGGGATCATTATGCCAATGGTGTCCCCTAAACCAGCCCTGACTGGAGGAGCTGGGCTCTCCTGTGGGGTCTGCCCATGCCCCATATTGGTGCCCTGAGCAGAACTGGTCCCCACCAGTGCTCAGTGTTCCAGGTCCTGCCTAAGACAACAGCAGAAAATATTTGTCTGCTTCAGCACCAGCTCAGCTGGGTCAGAAGTGTTTCAGACACAGCGCTCTCCCACGGCTGCAGGACAGCTCTTGGAGCTGGTGGGTAACCCTGAGCACACAGCCCAGCGGTTGGTCTCCCCCACCCTCAGAGCCCCCCAGGCTGGGGCTCTGCCCTGTGTCCATCCTGCCTGTGACTGTGTGTCCCTGCTCCCTGGCTACTGTTTGTGACAGAGGAGGTGCAAATTTCAAGCTCAAGCCTGAACAAAGGGGTGTGGAAGGGAGGGAAAAAAGCATCCCTGGAGACAACCAAACCTCAGCTGGATGAGCTCGAGCAATGGCCCCAACCGGCCATGGGAGGGAAGCTGGGCTGGTGACCTCTGCCAGGACCTGCCCATGCCTGTGATTGCCTGAGCAGGAGGCAGCCTGGCTGGCATTACCTTGCCCAGCTGCAGGTCGGAGAGCGAGCAGGCATCGATGAAGGCCTGGGCGATCACGGACAGACAGGCGTCGATGTGGTCTGTCTTGTCAATGTCGAAGACGAACTGGGGGTTTTTCAGGATGTTGACCCAAAACCTCAGTGGTAGGCTGCAAAGGGAAGGATCCAGGGACACACACAAGATGAATTTTTGTGTATCAGAGAAAGAGGGGCAAAAATGCAGGAAAGACAATGATAGATTCTGCTATTTAATCACCCCTCGTACAGATCCCTGCCTTGACAGAGGGGCAGGGACACCCCTTCACTCTCAAGACATTTTTTAAGGCTGGAGGATGTGGCACGTACAGCCTTCTCCAGGCACACACATGCCCCTGCTCCTTCAGCAGCTCCCAGCAGCTGCAGGCCCAGAGAGGCATGAGCAGCTTTGCCTGTGTGGGTCTGTTGAGTCAGGCTTCCCCAGTTACTGCTGTTTGGAGCAATGGTGTCACCTCCTTTTCCCTCGTTCCTGATGCAAACCACCATCTGGTTCTAATAGTGAGCCTAGCCCCATAAAATGCTTTTCATCTGTCTTTTTTTCTGTTCTCTCATCATTTTCTCCTTCAGTAATTTCACTGCTGATTTGGCCACAACATGGCTTCAGTCTATTGCTCACCCTTCCTACCCTTCACAGCAGCTGAGAGGTGAAAGCCACTGTAAGTCTTTGCTCTATGGGCCAGTGAAGGTAGTAAAGGGTAGGCAAATCTGTTGCCCAATGGTTGTAGCTGCATGCCTGCTCTCCCAGTAAAATTTGGTTCTAATTTTCACACATTGGGCTGGAAACTGTCTTCACAGTTTCCAAAGTGCTGAGCCTCCCCTTGACACTCTCCTAGATCCCTGCTTTCTCCATTTAAATACTCTGGTTTCTTTCCTTCACTATTTCCCCTTCACTTTGGCTCCTCCACCCCATTCCTGCTCATGTCCCTCTGCACCACTCCATCTGGTGCCACTGCTGTGGTGCTCAGCAGCAGGCCACTGTCACAGCACCTGCCCCCGAAGTCCCCTGAACACCCTGGAGACTCAGCTTGGTTACAGACCTAAGTCAGGAAAAGTGCCACTAAAGGGCTGAAAAGGCAGAAAGCAAATGAAAAGGATCCAAATATGCTGGATCCTTTAAACCCCTTTTTTTTTGATTTTAAAATTTCCATGATGTTTTAAGACCTGACATGGTCTTGGACTCTGTCTCAGATCTCCAGTGCTTGTAGCTAACACCACTGCTGTCCCCCATCATCCTGTTTCTCCTTTCATTATTTGTGTGTTCCAGTTCTTTCTGCCCTTTGTCTGCCCATGCCTCCTCTTTCAGCTCACTGTCCCCCTGGACTTCATATTTGTTCAAAGCTCTCCAAACCTGTGTTTGGCTTCATCTTTCACAGCCCTCTCTGCCACTCTCCCTGTTTTCCAAGTTCCTCTTCTACTTTTAGCAACCTAATGATTAGTCCAGGACACTGGGGTTTTGCACTGGAGCTGCTGCTCCCAGGAAATGGAAGGAAGAAAAGAAGGATTTCCTTTTCCAAACCTGTTGGTCTTCCAGATGTGCAGAGTGTCAGGGTCTGTGATCCCTCTCTTCTCTGCCTGTTCCTCTAGGAAGTCAAAGAAATACTTCACAGCCACGGGTGGTTTATCATCTCGGATACTGAGAATGGCTTTGAACAGGTCATCCAGGAACTTCTGGAGTGTGCCCTGCAGGACAAGGACACAGTGGACCCTGGGGAGAGCAGCAGCACCTAAGCCCAGGAGAACAGCAGAGGGGCTGTGACTGCTGCTCACTAGAGGAAATCCTTTGCTGCCAGGTGGGTAAGTCAGAAGAGAGAGGGGATGCCAAAGCAGGGAGGGAAGAACTGTTTGTGGATAGCAATATAATAAACTTGCATTTAGGGTTAATTTCCTTTGGATTTGAGATTTTCTTTCTTACTGCTGGGATCTCACATCTGTGCTTGTTCTGTACACCACAGACAAAGAAGACCAGAGACTGCTGGCCATCCCTGTGATCTCTGCTTCAGTGAGGCAACATGCTGGGATTAAAGATGGGCCAGATCTGACCTCAGATCACACACACATTTCTCTTGCTCCCACAGCTGAGCATCTCCATCTCCTGTCTCAGCAGCATCTCTTTCTGGGGAGATGGGTTCAGGTCTCAGCTATGCATCTCAAACCCTGAGGCAGCCAGAATCCCTTTTGTCTGCACAGACCCCAGTCTGTCCCAGGGAAATCATGTGGGGCAACACAGAGTAGCAAGGATAAGCTGGGAAACTGGTGGGACCTCGAGGAGCCTGACAGCCTCACTTAGCGTGCTACAGACATCCAGGAAAAGAGTCCCACTGCCTTCAGGGAGCACCAGCCCTGCAGCACTCCTTCCCTGGAGCAGGCTGCTCCCTACAGACCACAAACAATCCCAGCTGCCAAGAACAGGGGCAGCCCAGCTCCTACCTTGGTGGAGAGCAGCCGTGTCAGATAGATCTCTGGAAGAACCTTCTTCCTGTGGCTCTGTCTGTGGGACTTCTTATGTTCCACTGATTCGTCAGTTGGGAGAACCTGGTCCCAGATAAATCACATGGTAAGAGCACTCTTCCCTGGAAGTGTCACACTAAATTTCCTTTCAATAGAATTTCAACCACATATAAAATTAAATTAAAAAGCAGTTACTGCTTTATAAACACACCCTCATATGACTTTAAAAAAGTGATTCATAATACACAGTTTTTCTGACAACTGGTTCTCCTGTGCTCTTTACTGCCTCTCTCACCCTAGATGAAGGAAATGAACCCATCCATCTCCTTTTGCATGCTGGCCTGCTTGCCCCCCTGGGCTCTCTCACCCCTGTCTGGGCTGCACCTGAGGCTCCCAGTAGCAGTGCACACAGCTCCTGCAGAAACCAACTTCGCTCAGATTTGGAAAAAGCCTGGTATGTAGGAATGCTGGCTTTTTTAAAACAGAAATGAATATTCCACTGGTCAAGTCAGTGAATTACTCTGTATAATGACAAAGCAATCAACTGACGTCCATCGTAGCATTTTTTCACATGTGAACAGTTGGTTTCCATCCCTTTTCCCTCCTTGCTCTGCAGGTGTGAGTGTCTGCATGTGTGCTTCTACTTGAGCATGGAAACGCTTGCAGAGAAAAAAACCCTCAAACCAGGCTATTGAATATCGTTGTTGTCCATAACACCTTTTTTCATAACAGCTTTTAGCAGCATTTAGCGCTTGGCGCTTCCAGCGCGGTGCAGCAGCAGGAAGCAGGGACCTGCCCAGCCCGGGAGACAGGGGGGGAGCCAGGAGCTCCCAGCAGGTGACTCATCCGAGGTGTCGCTGACACTGTGCCATGCCACGCTCTGCCCACGCCCCTGAGCTCTCTGCGGCTGCCAGCAGCTCCATCGGACACAGCAATTTCTCTGCCATCCCGGTAAGCCTTCATCACGTCCCTCAGATTATCTACAGATAAGCTTATCTGCAGATCACCTCTTTGAACCCTGCTGAAGAGAACTAATGTGTCCTGATGCAGCTTGTTCATCACATCTGACACTACAGCCCACAGACATAACTTAGTATCAGCAGCCCCCACGTGCAGCCATCACCCTGGCAGCCAGGAGAGGGATACTTACCAGGTGGAAGTACTTTTCAGTGTCCAAATCCTTCACTGTGAAGAAGAAGAGACACACAGTGGCTCAGTCGGGGGGCCCAAACTGAAATCCACCTCCACTGCTACCTCTATGTCAAGAGGCATCTGAACGCCAAGAACCCCAAGACCAAGCTGGCTGTCCTCCTGGAGTCAGGAGGGCACGAGAGCAGGAAGAGCACAGGGGCACTCCTGCACCGTGACGCCCTGCTGTGCCCCACGCTCCCAGGCTTGTTCCAAGTCTCAGCATCAGGGCAGCTCAGTCCCAAGCAGCTCCTTGCCACAGGAGGCAAAGGAGTCCTGGAGAGCCAGGCTCTGGAGGCAGGGTTTGAAATTCCTTGTTTAATGTGGATTTTTGTCTCACTTGGTCTGTTTTCACTCTGCACAGCCTGAAACCTAGAAAAGCACTGGGAAGGGACTGAATATAGGTAACTGGGAGGGAGAGGACTTTTTCAAGCAAGTGGTTTCAGATTCTTCCTTTCTCTCACTGTGTCAGCACAGATTGGATGCCAACTCCCAATGAGGGTGTGAGATGAAAGGCACAAACACCTTGAGGGCTGGGAGAGGACCCTATGCCCTGTGAGGCAGAGAGAGGAGACTGGATAACACACACTTAGCAGTGCGTTCCCAGCCAGAGACCACCCTCTGACAACACAAGCATTGCTGCCTGGTCATCAGCAGCAGGGAAGAGGAGTGAGATGTTACCTCTGCTCAGCGTGGTGTCCTTCTTGTCCGTCAAACTCATGGCCAGGGATGCCCCTTCAGGGATCTGCGGAGGAAGGGAAGAACACGCATGGATGATGGGGGTCTTATCAGTGCCTCCCTGGTCCTGGGGATATCCCAGGAGCTGGGGGATGCTGGTGCAGTCATGGTTCTGCCACAAACATCCCCTGAACCTGTCCTGCCCTGCCCCTGCCTCCTATTATATTGAAAGGGAATTTTCAATACAATTACAAGATAGCGAGGTTCTCAAACCTGATGGGAATTGGGCAAACACATGTATCTAAGATACAGTTTTGGATGTCGACACCAGGTAATTTGAAAAGGAAGGAGAGTTTGGCTGTGCAGGTGTTGGTTTGCCATTCCCTAAAGGGGAGAAGGGAGTGGTGGCAGCCTCTGTGCCGCGGGGGCACCGTGCCAGCAGCACAGAGGCTGCTACCCCGATAACCATGCTAATGAGCACTCATCTCCACTTCTGTTTTCCAGGCACATCTACAGACCAGTGGGGATTATGCTTCCAGGCATACCAGGGAATATGAAAATCGTTAAGTATTTCTGGTTTCATTTAATTTTAAACAGAAAAACAGTCAAGACAACAATCTGATTCACCATGTTTCCTCATATTTTTGGCCTCACTTTCTCGATGGTATCCCCAGCCCCTGCTCTCAGAGCAGGCACTGACAGTTGTAGCTGCGATTTCAGCAGGAGTGCGGATCAAGAGCACAGTGATACTAATCAGCCAGGCTGGTGGCCCTTGGGAATAAGAGCTTTTTCCCCTCCTCTTTCTGTTGTCAGCAATAACTTGTTTTGCATGAAGAGTGTTAATTAGTTTCTCTGTGTTGCAATATTAACGAGATTCTCGCCAGGGCAGATGTCTGTTCCCTGGAAGCTCTCACGGAGCTATGGAAACCTCTCTGCTTGTTCCCAATGATCCCGTGTTTGGAGGGGAACCGCAGCTCGCCCTGGAGGCCAGGCAGGCTCCCCGAGATGTGGGTAGCTTTACCTTGTAATGTGCTAATGTGTTGAGCTTCTTCCTGCCATCCTCCACCACCGAGGTGTCATCGAGGTCCCGCAGGATGTAGCTGTCAGTGCTGGTGGCAAACCACTCTGAACACAGAGAGGGGAGAAGTGAGACCCAGCCCGAAGGAGGCAGGGCCCAGGGGGTCTGGGACTGAATGGCTGCCCTGACGTCTGCCCCCCGTCCGCGCTGCTTCACCCATTGCTCTGACAGGCACCAAGAGCTGCTGCACAGCTTTAAGTGCTCCACCTGTTTTTACAGACTGGCTGGTCCCGTGCACCTGGTCCTTACCCAGGTCGACGTCTTCCACCCTTGGCCATTGGGAGTAGGGGACATTCTTGCAGAAGGCCTCCAGAATTTTCTCTTTCACTTGACTGAGTGTGTCTGTGTCCATGGCTCTGACACTCAGGGAGTCCATCCCACAGCCTTGGAAGGAGACGTTGAGGTTCTGCAGGCAGAGGCTGCGTTAGGGAGGACCAGGCTGGTTCTGCTGACCCCCAAGAATGCCTGGAAGCTACGGTGTCTGCACAGCTCTGGCTGGTGCACCCTGGGCCCCATGCTGATGGAACTCAGGCATGAACTAATGTAGCCATCGATGCTTTACAGCATGAGAAGCACTGATTTACAGCCCCAGGGGCTGAGGGCTCTGTTGACCAAGCTGGGAGAACACAGGGAGCAACATAGCAGCCTCCTCTCGTGCTGTCTTGCTAATGGGGATTGACCACCACGAGGCAGGAGGAAGGGTCAGCCCCCATTACCAGCCATGTCCTCAGTTGCTTGGCTCTGTCTGGTGACTAATGGGACCACCAAAGCTCATTGCTCAGCCTCTGCTCGATGCAACAAGCTCCACTGCTTAAACCAGCTCTAAGCCTGCTGCAGGATGGGTCTGCTGCAGTGCCTGGAGCCCTTGAGAGCTCCTGGACAGCAGGACAGGCAGCTGTGAGGACCTACAGGCTGCCACAGACACCTGCTTAGAGACCAGAGAGGCACAGCTACTGCTTCAGCTGCAGCCCAAAGCTGCAGGGCAAGGAGAGCAGCTTTTTCTGTCAGAAATCCTCTCCTCTTTTTGTCTGGGTGTGTCCTCCTCTCACCAGCTGTGTGGACCTAAATGCTATGAGCATGGCATCTCCCTCTCACCCCAACTCTGGGGAAGCCCCAGCACACAGGTACTCACCCTTGGCTTTGCCTCTATGTTCTCCCTCAGCAGCCACTCCTCGTTGAGGGTGTACCTGGCCTTCCCTGTAATGGCGTCGATGGAACCCTTGTTAATCTGCTGTTTGATGGCACAGATCAGCAGGAAGAAGGGCTCTCCAACTGTCTCCTGGGAAAGAAAAGAAGACCAAGTCAGCAAACAGGACCTGGTGGTCCATCAGCAGTACAGCAGGGGCAGGCTCTGTGTG
The DNA here is from genome assembly GCA_013390105.1 of Tichodroma muraria. Taxonomy (NCBI): domain Eukaryota; kingdom Metazoa; phylum Chordata; class Aves; order Passeriformes; family Sittidae; genus Tichodroma; species Tichodroma muraria. The sequence goes on along the minus strand of WAAG01075874.1, from coordinate 40,613 downwards.
GACAGTGAAGGTGCCTCTGCACACCAGGGACCAGGACTAGTCCACCCCAGGTGCTGCAAATACCTGGTGGGGGCTATCGCCTCCCAACTCCCACTTGCCTCTCTCTGAGGCTGCTCTGAAGTTTTCAGACTTGTGGCAACATGACAGCACAGATGGGGAAGAGGACACAACAGCCAACAACAGCCGCAGGCCGTTTTGGGGGATGCTAAAACTGTCAGCATCCACATACCCATCCAAGTTCTGCACAAGCACTGGAGCTGTGGAATGGCACTGGCAGTCTGTGCCAACCTGTGCTGTCTCGGGGCAGAGCTGGGGTGCTGCTCAGAAGGCAGGGGAATATGCGTGGCTGTGCTGAGTGGGGACATACACACATGATACTCGGCAAATGCAAATGTGCATTAATTTACATGTGAATTACACAGGAACAGGGAGAATCTAGCACACTGTGCTACAGAGATGCTAACTGCAATCTGACAGGGTGCCACTAAACACGCTGCACTCAGCAGGACAAGACAGAGCTGATGTGCACAAAAATCCAAGAACAGAGATATTTGGGCACCCAGCTTTCTCATGAACGTGTCAGCTGAACCCCTCACTGCACTGCCTGGTTTGCCACTGAACTCCATGGGAGTGAGCCCACAGTCTGGACCTGTGGCTCTGGGAACCAGTGTTCATACTTCTCATACCGCAGCAGAGCCCTCATCACAGCAAAAGAGAGGATCAGGGTCAACAAGCTGTTCCCATGTGACAGCAAGTAAACACACCATTTAACTCCTTACATTCATCAAACCTAAGTTCATGGGAGAGAGGTGAACTGTGGCACTCCTGTAGCAAGAACGCAAAATGTAACAGAGAGCATCTAGCTGTGATGTGATTCAGCTACGCAGTTTAATGCCAAATTTCTGATCCACTTCTGCCTGCTGCACTGATGTGCAAGAGAAACGTAAGCTATTTTCTTAAGGAACTCCTCAGTGCTAGAGTACATCCCATTCTCCCTAATGTTCACGTTCAATTTCCTTCCAATGAGACAAGTGCAAATTCTGCACATTTACGTGCTNGTTCTGATATTTCTCAGCTAGGAACTGCTAAATCCTGTTCAATCTGCTTCTTAATTAAAACTTGGTGATTCTTTTATTCTAATTGCCCTATAATTGCTAAAGCAATTAGTTTGATGTCAATTTGGATGTGCAGCATTTGGTGCGGTTGATGATAGGGTGATACAGCAGGGCTGTCAGTGGGCACACACCGTCTGTGCCAGCAGGGCACTCACTTCCTTTCCAAGGGTAACTTCATGAACACTGGGAAGCTCCCTGGGTCTGCTGCAGGGGTCTAATGGCTCCTGCAATGCTCCTGTGAGCAGGCAGCACGAAATGGGCTCAGAGCAGGGCTGGGTGCTGGAATGCAGGAAGGCATGGCTTCCAGAATGTAGAGGAAGGTGTGGGGTCAGGAAGTGGAAAAGCTGAGGATTGCAGAGTGAAGAATGTGCAGAAGACACAAAGAGTTCATCTTGGAGAGAAAGGCAGAAGCAAGATACAAAAAGGGGATGACACTGACATGGGGACCTCCTCGGGCTGCAGTACCACTGCCCTCAAACTGCAAACCACAAGACACCACTGGCTGGCCCTGCACACGGGGTCATCAGTCTCTGACACTGGCCATGCTAGCAACAGGAACCCTGTTTGTGTCACATATGAGCAGGGACAAACCTGAGGCTAAACTCAGGGCTGGGCTCCGGAGCCTGCCCATCCCCGCCATGGGCAGCTCCAGCCACAGGCAGACTGCAGTGCCTCCAAAACCATAAAAAAGGACGAGCCCTACTGATACGGGAGCCCTTATGGGTTGAGATGAGCACGGCTCTGCCCTGGCAGCGGCGGCGGCCCCGCTGCAGGGGGCACGGGCAGCACTGGGCACAGGCCAGCCCCCAGGGACACAGCGCTCCACTGGCGAGATGCTATTTCTGTTTGGCTTTCTGGCTTTCAGGCTCAGGAACTGTGGGATGTTATGGAAATCTGCAAAAGTGCTAATCAGACAGCGAATTTCAAAGCGGGGAAAGAAGGGCTGGCAGGCAGGGACTAGAGATAAAATGGCAAACTTGTGAAACCTCCAGCATTGTTCGGAAAACTCATCTGGAAAGGAATCAAAACTGTCTTTGGACTTGGCTAGTTAGGAGAAAGGAAGTTTAACCAGAAGAGATCAGTGCTGATTCAGGACAAAAAAATACTTAAAAAAACACAGTCTGGGGCCTTTTTTTCCTCCTATTGTGAATGTATTTTAATGAGACTTCATTTTCATTTTTAACTGAACTGTTATGGGCCCTTAAAGCTACCCAGGGCACTGAAATAACTGCAGTAATGGAAAGCACAGTTCAGGCTGGCAGGACTTGAACTGTTCCACGCACAAGAAGCGTGGGAGGGCTTCGTTTTTATATGCTTGGGAAAACAAAAAGGTTTAGAGCACAGACTGGATTCACATGCTGCTGCCCTATTAACACAACTCTGACAAGTTATTATAGATGTCCTCCCAGGAACACACTACAGCCATTTCCAAAATGTTTTGGTGAGCCTAGGGTGGGAACAGCACAGAAAACAAATGCTTATCCCAAGTGCCTGCTAATTTTGGGACAGTTATCTGTTTGCACTCTGTGAAGAACCAAACCTCCATCCCGCATGCAAAACTTGGGTAAGCTGGGACCCAGACAAAAGCTGACTTCCAGAACCCTACTTTTCTTTTAACTCCCCAACCCTGTTAGGAGCCAGGCACAATGGTGCCACGGTAGCTCATGGAGAAGGCTTTTTTTAAAAGCTTTTCCCACCAAAACTGTAGCACAGAGACACGGACCATTTCATCTACGATTCTCAGTTCTGCAGAAACAGAGCTCTGCATTGGTTGTGCAAATGCTGCAAGTTACCTCTGAGCCCCCATGCCTCGCAGAGAGCCCCTGCCAGCTCATCCCGACCCCTCACACACTGAGCCAGTCCCTTCCAGTGGCTCCATTGCTTTCAGGTGCCCACCACATGTGCAGGCCACGAATGCCTGTGGCCAGCAGCTCCTTCCCAGCTGAAGACAGCTCCTTCAAATCATTTTCCCCCAAAACACAAATGGACGGGCTGTTAGGCAGAGCATTAATGTGAAACAAATGTTTTGAGCATGTAGCGTTGACTTACAAGGGAAAATACAAGCACTTGGAATTTTTCCACTGCACAATGGCGGGGACTTTCACAGCAGCTGTTTCAAATAGACATTGTGATTAATGGGGATAATTCAGGAATGAAAACCAGGCCCATCATCACATGTCTGACAGAGCAGTGCTACAGGCAGGCGGGCAAGCCTTCTTTTTAACCAAGAAATGCCTCTCCGAAGGCAGCAGAGTTTGATCCTTAGGAACGCAAGGCACATGGGAGGCCTTTGGCTATCACTACTATTTAAATCACAGCCCTGAGCTGACACCAGCCATGTGGAAGGAGGCACTGTCTGCTCCACCACAGGAGCTCCATCCTCATTTGTGTGGTGGGGAAGATGCCAGCTCTGCTGATCTGGATCAAGCTCCTGTCCATTCGCACAGCTGGGCTTGTGTCACCTGGGACAAATTTCCTCTCCAGACACTCCTGTCTGACCAATTCTTTTCCCTTTTCGTATTTCAGGAGCAGCTCAGTGTCTCCTCTGATCCCATCCTCACTGTAGAGCAAGTGAGAGATCAGAGTCTCCTGGAAATCAGCTTCACTGCACCTTAGTTTGTAAACCATTTGCTTTCAGAGATGGGAAAGAGGCTGTGGTGATGCTCTGCACTGCCATGGCTTCAGGCTGGACGTGGGAGGCCTGGAGGGGACTGCAAACCCAGTGTGCAGCCTTAGCCCCTGCTAAGAGCCTGCTGCAGGTGGATGGAAATGCACATTCAGCCAGCGGCCCAACAGCTCTGCAGAGGACCCCGTCACCTCACAGTCCTGCTCCCACCACAGCCTGTTCTCATCCTCCCTCTGTGGGGTGGTGCCAGCTCACAACTCACAGCTCACAGCAGCACTGCCTGGCCCTGGGGATGGCCACAGCCCCCCTGGCCCAGACCAGCCTGCAGGAATTGCAGCTCCCACCCAGTGCTGCATGTGGAGCTCCTCACCATTAGTGAGCTCTGTAATGTGCTCAAGCCATCAGGCTCACGTGACAAGGCTCCACTTTCCTCTTTTTCTTTTTTTCCCTGAGAAAGCCTTCTTGCACAATGTCCATTTTTAGCACAAGCTGGAGCTGGATCAGATGCCTCACATGTGGTCTCCCTTCCCCAAAAGGGAAAATCAGCACTTTTTTTTCTCCAACGGTTAAACTACAGGCACAAAATCTGAAGATTAAATAAATTTTACTAATTTCCTCTTTTCTGTTCTTACAGGTTGGATAGCTGGGCTACATTGGCACAGCCACCCTCATCCACTCCTGTAACTCTTCTTTTAGTAGACTGGCTAACTGTGTCAGCTAAAATGAAAGATTATGAACTACAAAACCACTGGCTTTAGGACAAAAAGTGATCATCTGGGATCAGAAGACGTTACAATATGTATGAAGACAATATAGAATCACTTCTGTGGATGTAGAAAACACTTTGGGAAAAGAGACTTTTTTCAAAGGCTTTTTCAAGTCTCTTCCCGTGGGTAAAATGGGGTATCCTCCAATTAACTGCTGTGGAATCAATTAAGTTATTGCTCAGTTCTTCTGGGGAATTCCAAACAGAACTGGCAAATGCTGGAGATAAACCACTGAGCAGATGGACTGCTAATGGCTCTGAGATGCCAAACATATTCCTGCTCATTACCGAGAGAAGACCACCAGCCTTCTGGGACAGACAGCCCACCTCTCCTGCTCAGATTTGTTCAGAACCACGAGGGTGCCTCTACAGAAGAGGCAGGCCCCACACACCAATGGGCACCGGCGCGGAGCCCCCCTGCCCCGGAGCCCTCGGCCCTTCTGAGGGTCGTGGCTCCCCAGACAGGCACGCGGGCTGGTCAGCACGGCCGTGCCAGCTGGGCACAGATGCAACACTTAACCAAGGTGGATCCCAAAGCTTCCAGCCATTCTGGTTATTTTTCAGCTCCCCTGTGGCACTTCTCAAGCACAGTGAAAATGTTGATCCATGCTCTGGCCTGAAGACTGAGCTCACCAAAGCCCTGAGCAGAAGTGAAGAAGCAACTGAACTTCAGGTTGCTTTCCTACACCTGAATCACTCAATACATCAGTTTGCCAAGTGTTAGTGACCATTTGAGTGGCACTGCTAGCAACTGTCAGGTCCTAGGCTGTCCCCCCATCCCTCATCCCTGTTGCACACAGAGGTGACCCTGCACCCACCGCAGCAGGGGCTGGTTCTCTTACTCTGAGATAGCTGTACATGCAGATGGACATCCAGTTGGTGAGCATCTTCTCCACCACAGATTCTGTCCTCCTCAGCATAAGCTTGGGGTTTTTGGAAGCTGAAGCATCTATTAAATCCACCAAGAGGTCCTTCATGATGCTGGTGTAATACTCCAGTTTCCCATGCAATGCAATAGTAAGCAGGGAGGCCAGGTTACACCTGAAACACAGAATGGTACAGACTCAGGACCAATCCAACGAGACTGAACTGCTGACTGGCACTAAAAAACCCAACACACAAAGGCAGTCTTTCAGACAATTTTCATGAGCTTTCTTAATGGTGTTAGAAGTTCCAACCCTCATTCAGTGCTGCAGAACCTCAGGTCAGCTTGCACTCTCTTACTGGTAAACCAAATGAGTGAGTGCTCTTCAGGATTTATGGCCATCCATTCCTAACAGAAATGTGTAGGCAAGTGTGACTCAGCCATCCACTGAAACACAGCCCCAGACACTGGCTGGATTGCTTTGGGTTAGGAACAAATTAGTCCCCTCCAGCTGCCAAGTCTTTGGTTCTGAAGCTCACACCTGTCTCTGACAGCAAAGTCCTTCTGTTGCTCGAGAGCGTGGACAAACACGATGAGGAAGTGCTTGTTGTTGAGTAAGGTGGAGAACAGAGAAATTCCTTCTTCCATGTTGGGTCTGCAGTTCTCAGGGATCTGAAGAAAAATTTAGAAAGCAGACTAAGAAAACCCTGCTTGCTGTTTTTCTCCACATTTTATCCCTGTTGATGGCAGGGATGCCCTTACTGAGCACAGAGATACTAAGCAGAAGAGCCCCTCCTCCCTCTACCTGACACAGCTTTGCTGGCAAGGAACACACAGCTGGGTCAGTCACAGTGGCCATTCCACTCTGTTCAGCAATCCTGAGGATACCTAGACCAGTGTGGCCAGATTGGGGCTCCCCATTATGAGACAGATGGAACAAGTGCAGCTAAGGGCTGACAAAACAATTAGTGGGTGTACAAGGAGAGGTAAAGAGGGCTGGGTTTGGTCAGCTTTCAGAAGTTCTAGAGGGAGACCTTACTGCAGCCTCAGTGTTACAGAGCCAGAAAGGATCCCAGGCCTTCACCTTTTCATGCAAGAGCAGATTCACAGATCTGCCTTCTTCAGCTGGCCAAAGCTGATCCAGTGCTGGTCCGTGTTCAGGGTTAGCAACACCCAACAGCGTTTGTTCTGTTAGTGGGTTACTCACCTTCCACTCCCCCACCAGGAGTGGATGTGTCTCCTGGACCTGGGAGCCCACCTGGGAGCTGAGCTGCTGGGATGGCAGGATGTAGCACTCCTCGTAGAGAGAGGAACACTGGAACCAAGCACAGTGTTAGGGGAGGGCACCTGTGTGCTGTGCACCTCAGGGGAGTGACATGGGGAGGCATGTCATCGGGGCTAAAGCCACCCATCAAAGACATGCAAGGGGCTGGCTTATGGAGCCTTGGAACACTTTGCAAGAGCCTCTCGAACCAGCAAACACCACAAGGATGGGGGAAGGCAGACGTCTGCACAGACACAAATCTGTTAGGGCAGGGAGACTGCAGACAGAGTAATGTGACAGCTAGAAAATTCCCAGAAGAGAAAGCTTTACAGAAGATTATATCAAAATAGAGGAGTTCTGGGTGTTTCAACATATGTAACTTTTAAAACAGATGGGAAAAATGTTTAAATCTCTAGCATTTATATACCAGCCTGAATCTTAAAGCCTCTAGTGTGCAGAGATACAGAGACTGTGTAACTGAAAAACCTGAGTAATAGCTACTAATGAAACACTCTGCAGTCATAAATCATCATCTCAGCCCTCAGCACTGACACACAACTGCCTTGGGGGTGAAATACACCACAGTGAAGGGCACACAGCCACACAGAGGAGCAGCCGGTGACAGGAATGACGGCACCAGCACGGCTGGTGCAGCTCTGGTAAAGGACTCGGGCAGACAGATTGGGACTGGGTGCCCAAGGGACATCTTACAGGAAGCACCACGCACCCAACCTCGGACAGGGAAGAAGGGAGAGACAGAGACATCCAAAGAGCTCCTGAGGACTGGCCAAGCTGCTGGGAATGCTCGGGGGCACCCTGCATGGGACAAAAAGCCCCTCTCCCTGACTGCCAATTCACCCTTCAGCCTCTGCTGAATGGAGTGGGGTGACACTGGAGCCCTTGAGGAGGAGAACCCAGCACCCTGCTTGTGTGAGAGCTATTTCAGAGGGGGTGTGCAGTGGCCCCAAACAGGCAAGCCAGAGCAACTCCTGGGACAGCTGCCACCAGCTTCTGTCATGTGCAAGCAAGCTCGATCTTGTATGACACCCCAGGAGGTGCGGCCCCACTTCTGATGATAATTAAGGCTGAAATATGTGACAAGTAAATATATAACAGAGGAATGATTTTGTGACACTGTAAAAGCCCTTTAGCAGAGCCCTAAACTGGTTGGGACGTATCTGGGAGCAATGAGGTGCCCACGACACGCGCTGTCTCCTTACTTTGGGAAAGAATGTCCTGGTGACAAAGTGCTTGTACTCCAGGAAGGGGATCCCCTGGCTGCGGTTTAGCTCCTTGGTCAGGTCTGTCATGTCTGTCTGCAGCTCTGCAAAACCTTACACAAAGAGACCCGCAGATGGTGAGAGCCCAGTCCCGAGACAGGCTGGCACTGGAAAGCACGGCCCATCTCATTTCTGCCCCCTCACGCTGTGCCCTCGCAGCAGCTGAAGCTGCGTTTTCTCTGAGCAGCACATTCCCATCAGGGTTTAACCATCAGACTGTACACCTTGCCCCAAACACTGCCAGAACATTCTCAGCCCCAGGAGCCCCGGTCCCCTCAGGACAGGACATCAGCCGATGTGGCGGGATCACGGACCACGGGATGGTGGGTGCCAACACCTGGAATACTCCTCCCATTGCTCTGCGAGGAGCCTGCTGCAGTTTCTGTTGCACCCAAGAGGAAAGCAAGCTGAAGGTTAGCGTGACCTTCAAGTAGCCCTCTGACACAGCCAAGGGCCATTAACCCCAGGGCAGAGAAGCTGGTGGCACTGGAGATCAGGGGTTTGCCCAAGCCAGGCAGCAGGACAGTGGCAGGGCCACACTTCCAGCCACTAAGCCTCTTTCCTATATCCTGTCAAAGCTCCCAGGTGATCACAGGAATTCTCCTACAAATAATTCTATAAACTTCTACACAGCAAAGGGGGAATTGCTTCAAGCCTGCTAACCTGACATCCCGCTCCTAGCCACGGTTCCTCGGCACCCCGAAGGTGACTTACCTTTGCGGATTTCCTCCCGGATCTGTGACTCCATCTCCTCCATCTGGAGCAGGGTTTTCTGCCAGTAGCGCTCAGCTCTGCGGCTCTTTGTGCAGAACACAAAGAGAGCTGGAAAAGAGGAAGAGAATAAGCCTTTTGGACCTGGGCTTAGGGGCAGCTGAAGCTGGGATCAGAGCAGTTCTCTCTGACGCGAGTGCAGAAAGCTAAACCCAGAGCTGGTTTCACACCTACCACCAGACTGGTATCTGTTCAGGCAGTTGTCGATTATCTGTAAATAAGTAAAACCAGCTGGAATTTAATGATTGTGATGTAACTGTCATCTTCAATTTAGGTCTGGGCTATCTGTATTCAGCTTAACTGTATATTAATGTGTTCCAGCTGATTAATGACTACAGAATTGAGGATGTTTACCACCTGTATTACAGTGTTCATATCTCACAGTCTTCCCATGCCTCCAGAAATATGTTTCTAATGATGGGTGGTGCATCTAGTAAATAGGGTGCATTAGAGCCCTTATTAAAAATAAATTAAATCCTTACTATAAAGCCCTCATTTTCTGTGAACTGTTAGGTTTCTTGCTGCAAAGTCATTCTGGGCATGTGATGAGCAGGGACCCTAGCCCGAGGACAAAGGTGTGCAGCACGGCATCCAGCCAGGTACATACACCAAAGTGCCTGCTTCAGATTTGCAGCTAAGGATGCTGGCTCTGCTCTTCCTACTCAGCCAGGCAGATCAGTTTCTCACATCCTTCTTTATTTTGCATTATAGTAACTACTAAGTATTTGGGGAAAAGGGTAAGTTTATAAATATCACACGTTCAAGTAACAGAGTTGAGCTGTGGATTCAGCCAGGAAAAGCTCTGTGCTGCAGGGAGCTGTGGTCCTGGTACTAGCTGTGTGCCATACCTGCTGCACCCAGAATAGCTTCAGATACTGCACAACTGCAGCACTCATTCACACCTCCACACGCAGAGAGAAAAACCTTGCCACAGCCTGGAAACACATCGTTCCTCCCCTTACCTACGACAGAGAGGACCAGCAGGATGCTGCAGATCACGATGGAGACAATGATGGCGGTTTCTCCTCCCCCAAGGTGCAGCATGGCAATTGTGTAGTTGAACTTTCCAACTTGGATCTGAGGAAGGAGAAGGAGGGAGGGAGGGAAAGCAGGAGCTGAGTAGCAGGTTGCCAAGGGGCTAGGGGCAGGGAGGGACCCAGGGCAGCACTCAGCAGACCTCCACCCGAGGACCCACTGAGCGTACTGGCACAGCCTCCCAGGCTCCGCGGGAGGGAGGCCGGGCCGTGCCAGACCCTGGGCACTCTGTGAGCCTTGAAGGAGCCCAATTCCCTTCCTGCGCCCGGGGGGATGTCAAGGCCACACCCAGCAGGCTGTGATGCTGCAGTGGTGCCCATCCCAGGGCCACCTTAGGGCTTTGGTGGCAGAACTGCAGGCCCCATGGCTCCAGTGTACCTGCCCCAGAAGAGACAGCCCTTTCCCAGAGAGCCCAGGGCACCATACCAGGCTGTCTGTGCTGCTCCTACTCGAAAATCACTTCCAGTAATCATCAGCTTCTTTATGGCTCTGAACAGCCTTTGGAGCCCTGCTCAAAACCCCTGCACTCGCCTTTCTCCTCCAAAATCAGAACGGCTGCCACCCAGAAGAAGTGGGGTTAAGAAATTTTAAAGTCCTTGAAATACAAATAAACTAAGGGAATAAAAATAAATGAGCCCATGGACGAGTAATGATCTTGTGGCTAAAGCACTGAAAGGGGTGTCAGAAGGTGCTGGCTCTGCTCCCAGCCTGTACTTGTGACAACAAGCACAAACCACTAGAGCTCAGTCCTTGGGTCTCCTGATCTCCAGAAGGGAAGAGGCCAGCACACATCACAGCCTGGCAAGTTACTGGGTGGCGTTTACAAACAGCTCTTTGGGCCCTTGGGATGAAAGGATTCCACAGTATCATCTGATAAGGAAAACTCATGACCACACAAGGCTTTCACTTCTGGAAATATGAGTTTCGCTTCTCCCAAGGAACGAGAAATGAGAGAAACTCAAGAAAAAACACTTGAAATGAGGTAGGGAAGCGTTCCAATAATCTTATGATTTTGATTAATCTTTTGATTAATCAAAATTAATCTTTGATTTCCTGTGTCATGGGGAATCACCTGGGAAAGGTGCCCATTAGGGTGAAACTACAGCAGCTCTCAGCCACTGGACCAAAGCCATGCCACAAGAAGGATCTTCCCACCACCTCCACCACCAGACACAGAGCCCCATCCTGAGGGAAATCCAGTTCTAGGAGCATTGGTGAGGGCATGGCTCCTGCCAGTGGAAGACACTGACAGCATTGGTCTCTACCCTGGCACATTGTCTAAGAGCCATGGTGCTGGACAGGGACAGGAGGCACAGCACTGCAAAAGCACCTGGGCAGGTTCACTCAGCAGCCTCACAGCCACACGCCCAGCCTCAGCATCTCCACTTTTTCCCTCTGAAATGCTGCAACGGGACAGCTCCTCAATGTGTTTTGAGTCTTTTTACAAAGAGAAAAACCAGCTCAGCCTTTTGCATTTTTCAGAGAAAAAACCCCATGGCTGGTGTTTAATTCAGTGTTTAAACTGTTCAGTCATGAACAAAGGTGGGCCTGAAGGTCTTGACAAGTCCCTCTTGTGTAGCAGGACAGCTCTACTCAACACTCTGTGTGACCCAGGCCAGGCCCTGCACGTGCCTGCCCTGTGTCACCAAAACCATTTCTCATGAGTGACAAGGCAGCGGCCACCCGTGGAATGGCCAGCAGGCGAGGATCCCAACCACGCCTGTAGGTTTGTAAGGGTGCACAGGTAACAATATAAGCAGATTAATTAGCTGCACTTTCATTGCTGGTGCCCTCTGAACAGCCTTGTGATATTTAGGGCTGGGTATCACTCTACTGCGTCCCGGGGACTTGCCCTGATTAGCTAATGTCACCCAAGACTAGCCAACTCAAAAATTCCTTTTCTTCCACAAAGGGATTCCCCTGTTTGTCAGTTCTTACAAAAAAAAAATCTAAAAATTACCCTGTTTAAAATTCCTGTTAGGATGACTCAAGAAATTCTGTTACTTCTGCATTTCCATGTTTCCAGTTTGCAACAGATTTTCATCCACCTCAGATTGTTGCCAGTAAACTGGACAACCCAGTCAGTGAACTGGTAGTGCATCCTCGTGCCTTCCTCCCGGGCAGCCCAACTCCACAGCTCCGCAGTTCCCTCCAGCTCTCCTTCCCCTCCCTGCCCATGCCCCAGGCTCCCACCCTTCCCCTGCCAGCACACGGACTGGGAGAGGGCAGTGGGGTGTCCCACGGAGGTGTTTTCTCTCCAGATACAGAGCCATGGTCACATCCCTGCCTGGCCATGGGCCATGTATGGCATGAGGGAAACTGAGGCAAGCACAGCAGTTCAGTCCAGCCTTCTGGAAAACAGGACAGTAACAAAGTGTGGTGCATTGGCAGACACAAAGAGAAACAGCAGCCCTGAATGCTGAACTCTTTGGAGTGAGAAAGCAGCAGCCTTTGGAAACCCCGAGTACTGCTCTCACCCTCCTGGTCACCACGCAGGGACCCAGCTCGGTGAAGGTTGGACTCTCACAGCCACTCGTAGCCCTTCTGCTGCTGGGAGCAGAGCTGATGGCTAAGGCTGTAAGGAAATCCCCAAATATATCTCACGAGGAGCAGAAAATCAGTGCAGGTGACCTCACTTGCCTGAGACCTCACTGTGCCTTAGAGAACCGACCAGCCCCCGGGCACAGAGCAGGAGCTCAGCGGGCAGCTTGCCCCACGGCTGGGAGCATGGCAGCCCCTCACCACAGCAGCCCCTCACCACAGCTCGGGGCAGCCTTCATCCCCGTGCCCTGCCCTGCTGACCAGCTGCCCCATGACAGCTGCTAGCACGGCGTGCTTTGTCCTCTCTTCCCCGAGCAGCCTCCTGCAGGGTCACCAGTGAGGGAGCTGGGCAGGTCCTTCATGCAGGTCTGCAGTGGGACCCCTCTCACAGCCCTCAGCCCTGGACTCACCGTCACGGGCAGCTGCCTTTCCGAGGAGCTCAGCGACTCATTGATGGAGCAGTGGATGACTTTGTCTGAAACAATCTGGATCTCACATGAGATCAGGCCGATTTTCACCTGGTACTCATTGCTCTCCAGGCCGAGGCTGTCAGGCTCTTTCTAAAGACAGAAATAAAATCAGGATGTCAGGCTGCAGCATAGCAGTTAAAATTGCAATCGATCTTCCTGCTTTACTTTCCATATTCCCTGCTGTTTTGCAGACCTGGGAAGACTCTCCCTCACCAAGGACAATTTTCCAGCACTTCACAGGAAAGCCAAAACCGGGCCATTCCCCATTTTCCTGTTTCCCATTCTTCACACAGCATGGGGCATAGGATGAACGAGCCCCTTATGGAACCTGGAAAAATCTGCTTTTGATCGGGCCTGCTGTGCATGGAAGATAAGGATGTAAGAGCCCATCTGGGAGGGGGGAAGGATGTACAACGAAGGAGACAGCCAGGGGATGCGCCTGCAAAGCCTGAGAAAGGGGGAGCACATTTCTGGAGCACGTTGCAAACGATTAGGATATCCTGCAGCAAACAATGGCCTTTGAATTACTATTGCTCATTGTCCAGGCCACTCAGCTTCTGCACCCAAACTTCCTTGTGAGCTGAGCTGAATTCAGTAGCCAAAAGAGAAGAATGAATGATCTGTTTCTGCAGGAATAAACACCTATTGTCAGCTCCTTCTGCAGCACCTGCCTGGTTTCAGGCCAGGACATAGTAGTTCTTTTCCACATGTGCAGTACTTCATTTAGCCCCTTACTACAACACCCTCCCCAGGCAGCTCTCTGGCATCATGCCTCAGAAGGCATACCCAGACCAGGCTGCACCTCCTGGGGTGGAAAGATGCAGAAGCTGCAGGATGAGCCAGAATCACCTGCTCCTGCCTCTCCAGTTCCCATCCACCCCCTTCTGTCTCTTGTGTCTGTGGACAGTCCCTGTGCTGGTACTTAGGACTGAGGAGCTGCCCAGGGTGGAGATGGCAGCACCCAGAGAGAAGCAGAGCTGTAACAGCCACCCTCTTACGTGTATGACCAGGGTTAAGGGCTCGCCAGGATGGTGCTTGATCCACTTCTCCTTCTTGGCTGTGGAGAACTGGGGGTCAGCGTAGTAGCCCAGGCTGAATTTGCTGATGTGCAGGGCCTCCTCAGGGTACAGCTCCTCATCCAGAGCCGAGCGCTCGTCCATGTAGAGGCGCCCGTTGAGGTAGAAATCGACGGGGGCTGGCTTGCTGCCCACAGTGACGTTGGAGGCAGCTGGAGAGGGGCAGGTGATGGCCGTGTCAGTGTGAACCTTACAGTGCTGAAAGCAGGAGCGGGAGCGTGTCAGAGCCCAGCACCACGAGTGCTCCCAGCCCATCCTGAGGCACGGGCAAGGCCCCAGCATCACACCTGCTGGCAGCAGGCACGCAGCCCTGCTCCATCACTGGGCCATGCCTGGCCAAGGCACCCACCGTGTGCTCTCTGCCGATGCCACGGACAGCCATGGACACATTCTGCACCAGCCCAAAACCTCTTCCTTCCAGGGTGATGATCCTGCCCCCGCTTTGAGAAGGGAAGAAAGAGAGGACAGTGCAGCAGTGGGATGTGATGGCTGCATCTTCCTCCTGTCATTTTCTCAGAGATGTTTCCAAGCTGCCTGAGCAGAAAATGTGACCCAACAGCCAAAGTCTTTTTCCTACTTAAAGCAGAGATCCACACAGCTACCACAGTATCAGGGAAGAAAGGACAGAGGTAGGAATAGATGCTCTGGTGGAAAGGGGGGAGCCTCTTCCAGCATCAGTGAGCTGTCCCCTTTACTCCCACTGCCCAGAAGAGCAGCCTCTGCATGCCAGGGTATGCAGCAGGCATCCTGGCCACTGGCCATGTAAGCGATGGCCAGGAAACATCCCCTGCCCTTGCCCCTGTCCCAGTCCCTGTCTCTGCCCCTGCCCTGCAGCAGAACTGTGAGACTTGGGCAGGGAAACATCCCTCATCCTGCATCTTCCAGGATCTTCTGATTTAGATGAAAATGTGAAAGTTGCTGTTTTGAATCTGCTTGTGGGGAATGCAACACATGGGCCTCTCACTGTGCAGTCAACTAACAAGAATAATGAGCAGCCCAAATGTGCACAAGGCAGAGCAAAGGCTGGAGAACCATCACCACTTATCTGCACCCTAGATCAACCTTCCCCTTCCCCCATATCACATTTGACTTGTTTGGAATATTTGCCAGAGAACAGGCAAGACTCACAAGTCCTATTATCTGAAGAGCCCTCCAGGCACAGTCACTTTGGGCATGAGGCCCCAAGGTTCTCTGAAGCCTGGGGATATCACTAGGAACTTATGATTCAAGTTTCTAACTAGAAGCCTGTCACATCTGCAGACTAGTGTACAACTTTTGCATTGGTTTAGATTTTGGTTATATGGATTATTTTATCAATACGGTAAGAGAAATCATTTTACAGCTTTTACACAAGCTTTTGGCGCCTCAGGGTCAACAGCCCAGCACTGTGCTGAAGCAGTTGGACTGCAAGAGCCGCAATGGAGGATGGAGAGAGCCTGCAGTTACCATCCCTGTTCTCTGAAATTTGGGAACTGCTCTAAGTACCAAGGAAGCAGACTAAGGTGACTGAGAAATACTGCAGTGGTTTCCTTTGTGACTCCGGGCAGGACATTCTTCCCTTGTCTCTTTTTAGACACTACTCTCGCCACTCAGCCGTTGGAATCCTGCAAGGGGCTGAGCCTGGCTGAGTCATGGCTCTGCCTTTCCCCTAACATTCCCACAGCCTGCAGCCTTGGCATTGTGCTTGGGAACAGAGAGGCAGCTTTGTTCCAAGGGGATCAGACCACCACAGCCTGTTCATGCTCGCCCCTGGGCGTGCTGCTCTCAGTGATGTCCTGCCCTCACAGCCGCTGGCCTCCCAGATTTCCTAGCCAGCCCTGGGTTTTTCAGGCTCCACAGGTGCGGAGGGTGGTACTTCACCACGGTATCCAAAGGAACAGAAGTCTGAGAACTCCACAGAGACATGAAACTAAAAGCAACACACTTTAAAAATTAAATACTGTGACCTCAGGGAAGGTTGAAATCCAAAATTACAAATCTCATCTTATCCTTCCAGCAGTTTTACTGCCAAGAAAAATCCTGAGGTCTCATAGAGCCCCCACCTGGGCCTCCCCGAAGCACTCACCAGGTGTGTACAATATAGTTACCATTTTTCCACTGACATTTTTCTGACATTTTTCCACTCCTAAATGCATCAAAACAAACTATGGACAGTCCTGGTGTGTGAGACCTCTTCTACTCCCATGCTGGTGTTACCCTGGCGCACCACAAGAGCAAGCTAAGGCACCCTCTATACCAGTCCAGCCCAGGGCTGAGAAGTTCCCTCTTCTCCTGGCAGGACCCTCTCCCCACCCTCTCCCACCTGGAACTAACCCTCTCTTGCATGGGCTGTCTCAGCTAGGGCAGGATCTCACCTGATCTGGCTCTTTTTGGGGTTGATGTCTGATATAACCGGGTTCTTCTCATACTTGAAAGTGATGTTGAGGCTGGCACAAGACTTGTTCTCGAACCGCACGCAGACGGGCACAGCCGTGGTGAGCTCCGCGGCGGGCATGGTGCAGGTAATGGTGCTGTCGGTGCGGCTGCGTGAGGACACGACGGGTGAGCTGCAGGGAGCCAGAGGCTGCAGCCTGGCCTGAGCATGCCCTGACAGGCAAGTGGCAGCCACAGATGACAAGGAGCTTCCAGTCACATGCCAGCTAGCTGTTCCTCCAGGGCTGCTAACAGGCAGCTCTCAGCTGCCACCAGCCCGGCTGCTGGGATTCCCTGCGCACACCGAGGGGAAGGGCAGGCAGGGGGATGCTATGCTGGCATGCAGGGGTGCCCCCCATAAAAACCCTCGCTCTGCCTGACTTCTCAGGGGACAACACCAACCTTCCTAATGCTTTGGCTCTCATCTCTACTCCAGTGCCAGCCCCCCAGCCCTGCTCCCACCTGAGGTCCATGCACTGCTTGGAGGAGTTGATGAGGACACGGAGCTCTGAGCCGACATCCAGACTGCTGCCTCTGATGGTCACTCTTGTTCCTCCTGCCTTCGGGCCATTCGGAGGAGCTATGGAGTGCACCACGGGAAGCTAAAAACAAAGGGGAAATCTGTTTTCTAGTCTGGTAAATCTGCAGCTGGATATTCCAGGAATTGATTTAGAACTTTGAGTAAATGTCCAACACTGTGAGGCTTGAACAGCAGCACAGCAAAAGCTTTTGCTGGCAAGGTTTCAGAACAAGAGAAGTGGTGCAAATGCTAAGGAGTAAGGTCATATAAAACTTCTGATTCTCAGTGATCCCTAAATACTGTCTGTAAATGAAACGTGGGGCCAAATGGGAGCCCAAGATCCCACCATCCACTTCAGATTTCCAGCAGGAGGTCCAGAGCCAGCAACAGTGCAAGGTCCATCAATAAAAGGAAATTTCTCACTCATTCCCTCCCTCACCATCTCAGCCCTTCCAGATCCATGTCCTCCTAAATGCAAGGATAATGTTAAAGCCCCACTGGATGACAGCCTTGAGATCAGTAAAATGGCCACCTGGGTTTAGATAATTGAATACCAGACCCCTGCTAAGGAAGCTTCAAATCTGTATCTCTTGAGGCAACAGGAACTGAGGGGGAAGTTACTTTGCCTCTTGCCATTTGCAGCAGAAATTAGCATGTCTGTTATCTGTGTTTGCAGCCCCTGGAAATCTTCCTGAGATTCATGAGCTGGAGGCTTTGATAACTCACGTGGCACTGAGCCTTCTTGTCTGCTCACAGGCACCCCAGGAGAGGCTGCTGGCAACATCCCTGCTCCATTTGCGCAGGACAGCCAGGGCAGAGCAAACCATGATCTCAAGACCCCTCCACAGGGCACTGGTGGCTCCCTCTCAGACAGACTCACAGGGGCTGGCCCCCCTCACCCCCAGCCCTGCAGAGCAGACCCTCACAGGGGGGCAGTGGAACGCAGGCTGAGCCCACTGTTAATGCCTTGCTTGGCAGTCTCTGCCACACAAACTCATGTATTAACATCTACCCTTGCCCTTGTCCTACACTCAGGTAGCTTTGCTCCTCTAGAGCCATTTCCTCTGTTGGTTCTGACCGTCACCCATTTCCACCAGATCTGTTTCACTAATTTGTATTTCTCTAGGTGTCTGCAGGTAGCTGTCTCCTGCCCTTGGCCCCTAATCCACATATTCATAAGTGCAGCTACAGAATCAGCAGAGAGGATTATTCCTGTTCCCCAAAGCCCTTCCCCTTAGCCAGAGCCAGGGGCTGCTGCTCTTGGTGCACTGCCAGCACCAATCACCTCCATCGCAGCTTTGGCAAATCCAGCTCATCCATAGCCTGCTATAATGCCCTGAAGAAGCCTCTCCCTCTTCCTCAGCACAATTACAGCTGAATTTTGTCTCTTCTAGGCATGTATAATGGGGACTTTGAAAGCTGTAGCACACAAACAATATCTGGTATCATGAAGTACGTTCTTTGGAAGGGCAGTTCTGAAAGTCTTTTAAACTTTTCCAGGCAAACTGTACCAGTGCCCAAGCTCACGTCTCACCAAGACCAACCTTGTATGGTGTAGGCTACTCCATTTGCATGCCACCAGATGTGAGAGGAGAACCAAGCAAACAAGTGTTGCTTGGTCTGCAAATGGTGTGAAAGCTACTTTCAGTGTGACACACCTCCATCCTGCAGTGTCCCTCCCCAGCACATGGGCACAAGGCAGGGCACTCCCTCATATCTGCTCCAAGCTTTGCTAAGATAAACAAGACAGACAGAGACACACAGAGAGACAGCAGCTTCCTACTGTGCCACCCAAGCAGGAACAGCTCCTCTCCCACTCCAGGGAGGGGCCTGCTCTCTAAGCTTGCCCAGGAGCTGCTGGCACAGGGCTGCCAAGGACACAGGCTGAGCTCAGGGACTGGCTTTGTTCAGCATTGGTGCTTCCACAGGTGTTTGCTGAGAGGCTTTTCCTTGCATGTTAAGAGCTGGTGAAGGAGCCGCCCAGCCCTGCTCCACTCCCCGGGCCCCTCTCCCAGCCAGCAGTGGGGGATGTGCCAGCTCAGCACACACATCCTGGGAGTCCCCAAACCAAGGGACTCTCACTGGGTTATATGACACCATTGCGACCTTAATCGACTCCCAGATGCTGGATCAGGAGCTGTTGGGATGTGAACCTGGACACCTGGAAGCTGTGGAAATAGGATCTGGGAACTCCTGCTGAGACTGGCCTGGCAGTGCCATCCCCTCACCAGCCTCTCCCCGTGCAGTGTCAGGCTGGCTCCGCTGGCTGCTGGGGTGTGCCATGCCTGTGCTGGCTGCATGCTGTGAACTCCCTGAGCTAAACACCCAATCTGTCATTGGCTACAGGGTGAGGGAATCACACTCCATGATCTGCCCCAAATTCCTCACAATGGCCACCAGGAGTTAAAGTGTTTTCTGGGGCTCCAAGTCTCCTCCCGGGCCAGCAACTTGCAGCATGGGCTGTCCTGCCCCAGCTGAAGCTGCAGTGGGGGCAAAAAGGCTCCAAGCACTCCACGTGCCCTCTGCACCCACCCAGCATGGCTGTCCATGAATACTGTCCAAGAACAAGGTTGATGTAGGGAAGAGAAAAAATGCACAGATTTCTCTCAGGTTGATAGATGAAAGCTATCTTTGTGAAACAGCACAGCACAAAGTTATAAAGGGCTTTCCATTGTGCAATGACATGGAGTTATCTTCAGTCTAATCCCTACACGTTATTTCATGCAAAAACTAACACAATCTCTGCAGCAAAATTATCAGTTCTAAATAATGTGAGTTTATGGAATGTAACTTACACAGCACAAAGGGGCTTCACAAATCTCAAAAAATTTCACAGGTTGTAGCAGCACTTCAGCAAAAGAGGTAGAAGAAAATTGAGTTCCTTTTTATAGCAGGAGAATTGTCAGTAGAGCTGGGATGAGATAGATGCCCACAGGAGCTGAGTCTGGGAGCGTGGCTGTGCTGCCAGCATCCTGCTGTGGTCCTGCCACACCCCACACAGGTAACCACAGGTGAGGTGACACCTCAGCAGCTCTTTAAGGACCCCAACCTGTAGTTGTAGATCCTGATCCTGGGGAAGGTGTGGGGGGCTGCACACTCACTTTAAGGGCACAGGAATCGCCAAAGGAGCACTCAGGAGACAGCCACTCACCACGTAGGAGTACCGTTCCCTGGACCTCCCTTCCCGGCTCACGTTAACCGTTACCACATCCGAAAACGCCTCCTGAGCCTCTCCGGTCTGGCACACGACTCTGTGGATGGAAGACGGCAGCAGTGCCAGTGGCGAAGGGCAGCAGCAGCTGGCCTCTGCCTGGCCGCAGGGACAGGGAGGGACAGGCACGGGCCGGGGACACGCAGGGCCCACGGTCCCTCCTCCCCAGCTTCCCCAACTCACGTCTCAGAGACGACGTATCTGTGGGGCAGCGGGGCGCAGTGCACGCCGCCCACCCGGACGGCGCCCAGGATGTCGCTGAAGCGGCGGCCCAGGTTCCTCCCGCGGACGGTCAGCAGCGTGCCCCCCTCCAGGGGCCCACGCAGCGGCTCGATCTGCAGCACCAAGGGGCAGGTCATAAAGCCAGAGCATCGCAGGATCCCAGAATGGTCTGGCTTGGAGGAGACCTCAAAGATCAACTATGATCCATGCTATTGGCAGGGACACCTTCCACTAGACCAGGTCAGGGGAGAACCAGGAGCTTCTGCCTTCATCCCTGAGCCAATCCCAGTGCGCAAGCACCCCTTGAGCCTGTGAAGCAGACAGAATCGCTCCTCACATCCCTGCTTGCCCAGTGCACCCAACACCAACAGTCTCCTTGCTCCGGCTTGGCAGAGAAGAAACCACCGCCCCTCTCTGCTGTGTTGGGCAGTGGGGTTTGGCCAAGTATCACAAGAAACCTGCTTTCTTCCACACACCAGCTTTGAACCCACTCCTACACCGCTGCTTTCACCTGACAGCTGCTGCCCTCAGCGCTATGAGGGGACACAGTACTGGTCGTGACAACATCCCAGTGCTGCGAGAGGACAGGGTACTGGCCATGACTGTGCTGCTGTTGATTTCTCACTAACATGATGAAGATGGGATCCTGTCATTAGCAAGATGTCCTTGGCACCAGCTCACTCGACAGCATAGGAAGTCAATGAATAATCCAGTGCTGGTCCTGACCCCATCCTGTGCCAGGGACAACGTGCAGCTCCTCCTCTGCTCCATGCAGGACAGTGCAGCCAGCCCCAGCCCTTGGCACCACCTGCAATGCCATGCCACGCCACGCCACGCCGCAGCACCCTCCATTGTTGCCTTCAGGTCTTACCTTCCGAATCTCAGGAGGTGGGCAGACTTCAGAGACGTGTGGCGGCTCGGTTTGCAGCCTGCAGCTGGAGCTGCTCTCACTCCAGAGGCAGCGGTGCCCCAGGTCCTCCCTCCCCAAGCACTGAGAGCAGTCGGCGCTGCCGGTCGCACAGTTGTACACCTCCACTGAACCATCAGAGACAACAGACAACGTGAGCTCCAGGCCTGAGGCTCTCACAGCTTTGCTTAGCCTGAGGCAGTCAAACACACATGGCCTCCCCGCTCCCACCACCCGCTGGCTATGCCAATCCCAGTAAAATCTGAAATCCAGCGGATGAGCAGAGCAGTCTGCACATACGGTGAGATGAGGCAGCACTTGGCTACCATCCTGCACATTTCCCAGAAGGCCTGGGTGCTAGTTCACACTACAATATAGTTTAGCACTTTCTTTTCCTTTTTCTCCCCCTTGAAAAACAAGGAACATCCAAACTTGGAACCTTTTGTCAATTAATGCTACATGTTTCCGACTCTCAGCATCCACATGGGAAGCTGATTGGCAAAGTTGGCTCCATCCTGCCAGGAAAGCAATCGCATTGCTTCCACACTGACAAAAATAGGGTGGTTTGTACTTTGTACAGTGTTTACAGTTCTTTCCTTCCCCCTGTGACCACAGACCCCTTTCATTGACTTCTCCCTTCATATCTGCTCAGCTCAGCTTCCACATGTTTTTCTTATAATGCCTTCGCATCTCCATTAACTGGTGCCCTGGGTTACATTTCCTCTCCAGCCTCAAGATTTCTACCACTCGAGTGTGGGTATCCACAGAGGTAACAGTCAGAAATGCTCAGGAAATGTGGCTTTCACACTCTTTTCCCCACAGGAGACTTTGCAGGAGCACATAAAACACAGAAACAGACACATTTGGCACTTCTGCTCACAGGAGCATTTTAAGGCGCTTCATGAGCAACTAATGAGTCCCTCAGCCTCAACGCTCTTCTGTGCTGTGCTAATGAAACTTCCTCAGCACCAGCACTCTGCCTGTGCCATGCTAACGAAGTATCACTGGTACTGAGGGTCTCTCCTATTCCCCACAAAAAAAAAAGCTTATTCTATGTCATCTGCAGTACTCCCAGGGAGTTACACTGGGTGGTTTTCCAACCAATAGCAGAGCTTGTATTCCTTCAACGGACTATCAAAACAGAGTGTACAACAAAAGCTAATAAATACTGAAATAATAAACACTAACATCAGTGATTTCATTAAAGACATTTTAAAAGATGCCCATGTTTGTCTGGCAGATCTCTGATGCAAGGCATCTAATGTGACTCACACCAGCCTGAGCAAGGCGAGGAGGAGCCAGAGCAGCCTAACAGTCCCGTGGGAACTCCAAATATTCTGGCCAATTCCAACGGATGCAAACATGGCCTATGTAAACGAGCTCCTTCTCCATGAAGGATGAGGGGAATTCCACCACGCTTTTTCTGCTGTGGTTCCTGCTCCCAGCGCCACCCACACAGAGAACTGAGTCTTCTACACAGCCAAAACCCCATGTCCCACCCCCCTCCTCAGGGTTACCAGTGTATTGCAAAATTATGCCCTCTTCTTTCTCAGAGAAATCAGATCTCATGCCTGTCCATGGTGGTATTTCCAGGTATTTTCACTTTGCAAGATAATCCTCCTCCATTCACAAGGATTTATCATGGGGAAGCCTTTCTGTCATGGTCACTGGTTGTTGGTGCTTGTTTCTTTCTCTCTGTCACAGCTGTCCTCCAAAGGAAAGCTCTCTTTGGGCTCTCCTCCTCTGCACCTCAGATCAATCAGCCCCTTCTGCCACAGCTGCTGACACTGTGAGAGGCAAAGGAGCTCGGGAATGCTGCCTCCAGCCAGAGCCCTTGGCAAGGGGCACTGCCAAACCTCTGGCTACATGGAGTGTGGCAGCTGCTGTGTCAGCCTGGCCCCGTGGCCGATCCACTGGGCTCATCCTGCCTGGCTACCTTGTCTGAGTCTGACTCATTTCAAGTCTGACTGGCCGCCCTCCTCAGTTTGCTGATGTAGCAAGGGCTTTTTTGGGAATCCAGCCATTCTTTGCAGAGACAGAGTACAGGCCAGGGGTGAAATGTGCTTACACATTTTATTCCTTCTCAGCAGAGGAAGCAAAAAGGACTCAATTTTCACAGCATGTGGAACCTTGATGCCATGCTCCTTGTGAGAGCTGAGGGAAGAGCCCTGCCCCATCCCTTCTCTCCCCTGGAGGAATTCCTCTCCAGCCCACATCCCTGCTGTGACTGAGAGCACCAGGTAACCTGTGCCAGGCACCACTGGCAGGTGAGACCTGAGCTGCCTGCACTTCTGGGCTCACGTGTGGGGGGGTGACTCTGGGTAAATACGCTTCTTGCATGTGCCTGAGAGAAGGAACTGCGCTGTGCCCACTGGAGCCACGGTCTCTCTCCTGCAGCCCTAAACTCTGCCCAGGTTTGAGAGTTGTTCAAGCCAACCAGACGAGAGGAGGATAAATATTTTCAACTCAGACCTGTCATCATCTCTGGACTGTCGATAAATCTGTCTGGTTTGTCCTTCAGCTGGAGGTTCACTGGGAAGCGATGGCTTTTTTCTGATGTGTGGAGCTGCACACAAAAAACAAACAAAATCTTAGGATATTTAGTAAAATAGGAGGTTACACACACACACACACACACTACACAGATTGACCTTTCTTGGGAGGCTTCTTTGACCACCGCTCCCCCAGACACAAGGGTCTGATCTTTAGCAGAAGAAGTGGGATGGCCGTTTTGTTTTAATCATTTTGCTGAAGTCCCTCTAAAGGGCACCAGGACACAGTGCATATCGTGGTGAGCACAGAGCCCTGGGTTGCTGGTATTTTTAGCAGAAATGGACAGGAAAACGAGCAGCCTGGCCTGTCTGCACATTCTCAGTGCAGGGCTGTGATACAGGTGACGTGATGGGAAAGCCTCTTCTCCAGCTTCCACTTGCAGTACTCCTACTGGTGAAAGCCCAAATGTCTGCTGCCTTTGGCGGGTGCAGTTTGCCCTCCGACAACCACGCACTGCTTTCCAGTGAGCATCACATCATTTTCTCAGGCCAATTCCTTGTTTGAAATAAAAGCTACAGAAACAGCAGTCCTGAAAGGTGGCCAAATTTTTTGCCTGAACTGAACTCTTCCCATTTAGAAAGGTAAACAAGCAGCTCTTTCCCAAGCCCCAGGGGAGTGGGGCCAAAGCCACTGCAGATCCCCACGGAGTTGGGAACTCAGCACCGGTGACATGTGTGTGCCCTGCCAGCATCAGCACATGCAGGGAGCCCAGAGGGGCCAGTGCAGGAGTGAGAGATAGAGGCAACAGAGCAAGTGGTGTCCCACTGCCAAGTGGGAGGCTGGAGGTGAGACCCTGCCTGCCCTCGGACCTCATCCTCAGCCTGGGGGAAGCAGGGCTGGCAGCCTCACCCCTCGACTCACCAGCACATGTACACACTCCACGGCAGAGGAGTTCACCCACCGGGCTTCAAATGTCCCGTCTGTCCCAAAATGGCACTCCAGAGCTGTGTCCTAGGAGAGGGAAGACAAGGGCAGAATGGCTGCAAGAACCATTTTGTGCAGTTCTCTGTTTGTCAGTGGATCGGCAGGGTCCATGTCCCACCTTGATTCACTGGCACCTGAACTCTCTCCAAGTCAAACAAGATCACTGAAGGTGCAAAACTGGAGCTGTGCCTGGCCCACAGCACACACAGGCCAGGAGCTGTGCCTGGATGGGCTCCTGTAACCCCAATGGCTCCTCTGGGCTGGGGTGTGTGGAACTCGTGCTGCAGTGCAGACTGACAGCCAGTGTTGTCCCAGGCCACCTTATCCAAACCAGCCCAAACCAGTCTGTGATCTGGGCTCAAAGTCACCTTCCTCCTCCTCTTCCCAACAACTACACAGAGCAAATCTCTAATTCAAACAAGGACCCAGCTGAGAACAGGTTCAAAGACAGACTTCTGTGCTGTTTTCCTGATAACACAAGGATGATATCCTTCACCAAACTATTGCTGTGCCCGCATCCTGCAGGAAAAAAATCCTTTCTCCAAGCAGCTGATGCTCCACCACTACTGAGGTCTAACTACCTTTGAAAACTGGCAGATGTGATAAAAGATGTGGAAGGAAGCACCAGGTTCCTGGCAGACAACTGCTGGCTCAGCAAACACACAGGCAGAATCTTGCCCAGTGCATCACCTGCGCCCAGGCAGCTCTGGCTCTGCAGGCTACCCATAGCCCTGGCCTCAAGTCCCTGCCCCTGCAGTGCCCCTGCTGCAGCACAGGGGTCAGGACACATGTCTCTGAGGCTTCCAGCTTCAGCAGCACTTTTGAGTTCCTCCAGAAAGGGAAGGAGAAGAAATCCTACCTGGCAGCCTGGGACAATGAGCAGAAGGTGGTGGAAGGAAGCCTGACTGCCAGAGCCTCTCCTGCTGCCCCTTTCCTGCTGACTCCATTTCCTGTGGGTTCCATGCAGTATTGCTTCCTCCTCAGCCACCTCCAGCATCCAGACAGGAAGAAAGATTTCTCACCCTGTTTTGCTGATTGCAGAGGTCACAGCCTCCTTCCTGGAGGCTGGAGCTGTGCAGGAAAAGGCCGCCCCGTCCAGGCACGAGGGTCTACTCTGCCCCTGTGCTGAGGGCAAGGAGGTGTGGTGGGAGTGGTGCCTCCACAGCCTCCAGCAGCACCCTCCAGCACGCCAGAACAGCTCCACCAGCACTTCCAAAACTCTCCTCTCCTGAAGAACAAGGAGCCACTAGGCTGCCCAGGATGCTGGAATCATCAGCAGGGGCAAGGCAAACCTGGCCCCATGAGCCCTGTTGATCTGAGCCAGAATTACTCAGGGCAGCTTTCTACAAACACCAGAGCCTTACTCAAGAACTTTTCCAGTGCTCAACCTCTTTGCCCCAAATTCCTCTGATTCTTTCAGGCATACAGCACATCTCCAAAGGCACCATTTGATGTCCACTCCTGCTTTTCTCTGTTAGAATTGGCATGTCAGAAAATTTCACAAAAAACACTTCTTCACACCAAACAAGCTCTGCAGTGATGACCTGAAGGATGTTTTCACACCAAATAAGCTCAGCAGTGACAATCTGAAGTTAAACAATGCTTTCGTGCTGTACTCAAACACTGTGGCTCAGACAGGGCTCCCTGCCCACCACTCAGAGCTGCGTCCTTCATTCCTCAGTGCAGGCACTGGGGCCAGGCTGGCAGCTGGGGTTGGGAGAGCATGACCAGCACACTCCGTGGTGGAGCAAACACCCACAAGGGAACAGGGAGCTTTATTTCCCTCAAACACCTGTTCAAACCTCCCAAAAACCTTTAGGAACTCATTTACCTTAGAGAAAGTTGCATTGGCCAGTGAGATCATGATGTTCCGAGACACACCCGTGGGCATCGGCTCCAAAGGGGCAGGTATTATTCGAGGGCAGTCCATTTTCTTCTGCTAGGAACAAAAACAAGGAAAGAAGGGGGTTAGCTGGCTGAAAGTTGAGCATACTCAGCAACAAGGGAAGTAGAACCATCAAGGTCCTTGATAAGATTCATTTCACTGGGAAACGGGTACTGCCAGGTGCACAGTGACCATATACCTGCACCTCAGCTGCCACTCTGGCCGTGACAGGGCCAGAACGACTCTGAAAGGAGGCACTGCCACCTGCAGTGGCAGATCTACCAGTGTGACCCTCTTCCACCCCCTGTAAGCTGTGTCCCACCCATTGCATTGCTCACTCCTGCAGAGTTTGTGTTGCAAAGTTTGTGCTGCTCAGCAGCACTGCAAAGTGCACAGGCCGCATGCATGCAGAGAGGGGATGAGGAACTACAGGGGCTTCAGTGAGGGGGCTGCAGTAGTAGGGCAGCTGCAGTGAAAGGCTTAAATGAAGCTGAAAAATGATTTTAAAAGGTCATCTGTCTCCCTACTTTTGTTCTCATTTTAAATTGATGTCTCAGACACTGGAGCTGACTCAGAATTCCAGTCTATGTGACAAACCCGTCCTGTTCTCTCATGAGATGTAAATCATACTGCGGAACTACAGCAAAAATGAAGGCAGATTGTGCGTGGCCCCAGGGTACATCCAGAGCAATGCCGGTGACAGTGGAGCCATTGGGGTAAAAAACAACAAAATACTTGGTCCATTATGCAGAATCATTTGCAGCAGGCAAGGTTTCCTCTCGCTTGCGTTAAAGGTTATCCTGCTGCGGCTCCACTGGTGCCAGTGCTGCTGCTGCTCCAAGGAGAGGCGAGCCTACCCACACAGCACTAGGATGCCTGTTCTGACACATCCCAGGAACCAGACATGCACTAGGGGGAGGTTTCTCTCCTGTCCTCCCCAGACCTAGATAGGGGTCAGGGAACTATCTGGAAGTGCCTGTTTGACTGTGGAAAAAATATTTCACTTCTGTCAGGACACTCATCTAACCAAGCATAGTTGGTGCTGCCTAAACAAGATTAAACAACAGAGAGGAACATGATAAGGGAAGAAAAACAGCAAAGCAAACAACTGAAGAGAGATTTCAGTCCCAAGCCCCTTCCAAGGGAATGAAAAAGAGTTAAAATAAAACCAGCACAGCTACAATTTCAAGCAAAATCTCCCTTGGCCTGGTGAGTCCTTGCATGTCACCAGGGCTGGCACAGCTTCCCAGAGAAATACACTTTAGAGGACTGATTAACTTGTCATCTTGCAGCCCTTCTCCTACTGTTCACCAGCCACCAGGGACTATGTCCTTCACACCTGGATCAGAGGAAAGGGGCAGAATGTCCAGGAGGCTGCAGCCAGAGCCAGCACAATGCAGCTTTCCCTGCAGAGCCAGGCTCAGGTGCAGCCACGCCAGCAGTGGTTTGTTTACCAAAAGCTCTAACTGCACGAAGAAAGCACTGTGTTTCCAGGGCTACAGAGCACATCTCCTGCAGCTGCTCACGAGATCAGCAGGAGGCACAGAGAGAAAACAAACATGCCCAAGCAGGTCAGCATTCAGCCCATCTGTACCTCTGGAGCAGGAGATCCAAGGAGATAAAGTTAGTCCTTTACTAATCGAGGACTAACCCAGGGCCCTCAGAGGTGACCCCACAGCCCTGATGTCACCCAGTGCCACTGCTGAGACTGACACCCCCAAGCCCCTGGCATGAGCAGCACAGCAGTGCCCAGCAGCACACACAGCATGAGCACCCACTGCCCCAAGAGCCGGGATGTGCCAGACCCTGCAGGGTTCTCCAGGCCCTGGCACAGGACAGACACCCAACAGGAGCAACCATCAGGACGGTTTTCAACTTCCCAGCACACATCCAGATAGCCAGAGAAAATACCAGACACTGAAACCTGTGAAGTGGACAAAGAAGAGAATGCTTCCCCAAAACACCTGGTTATGCACAGGCAGGCACAGCTGATCCCAGCACACTGCCCTGTGCTGCTAGGAGCTGCCACCTGCCAGTGACTTTTCCATCCCCATTTCCCAGGGATTTACAGGATCTGGAGCTGTACATGGTGGCTTCGGCTCCATGCCCGTGTCCTGCACTCAGAGTCACCCACCTCCTCCCCCCTGGAGCAGAGTGGATGCCAGGGCTGGCCCTGGGCTCAGCCTGAGAGTGAGGGTGGAACATCTGACACTGGGCCAACCTCCTCTCAATGAGGAGCATGGAAAACACTGGAGACCTGAGTTAAGAGCAGAGCACCGGTGCAAAAGGGATATTCAATTTACAGTGTAAAAGCTTGGCTTGGATCTAGAGCAAATTGATTGCTAAAAGGCTCATTTTATTTAAATTAACTTCAATTTAAATTTCAGTAGCAGGAACATTCTGAGCCTCCGGGTATTAAAGCTGCAATTTGGAAAGGGGCGATTTTCTCCTCTGGGTGAGCACCCCAGTGGTGCTCCAACACATTATTAACATACAGCAGCCTCGAGGCAAAGCCCAGGGAATGGTGGAGTATGGCTGTCTCGTCTTGTACTCAGACCCAGGTGGCCCCAGGATGTGGAGAAAGAGCAGCATTGCTCCAGCTATGAGAAGTCCTGGAAAGCCAAGAGATGGAGCCCACAGGAGGCCCCACGACAGCTGAATCCTTGAGCCAGTGCCAGCCCCTCACGGCACCCCTCGGCACAGCACGGCGTGCCGGGGCACGGTGCAGCCATGGCTTACCCCCCCCGCACACATCCCCCTCCTGGACACCAGCTGAGGAGGGCCCAACCCCAGCAGGGCACAAGCCATGGCCAGAAAGTGCCAGCCACTGCCTGAGGAGGCTCAAAGCCTGAGCAGCAGCTTCACGAGCCTCACCTCCATGCGCAGCACATCCTCACACTGTGAGTGGTTGGAGACGCAGCTGTAGGAGGAGGGGCACCAGTGACACTTCCACCTGGCCGAGAGGCAGCTGGTGCACCTGAAATGGCAAAGGCAAGGTGAGAAAAGCAGAGTGTAGGTTGCTCTGAGGGGCCACACCTCAGTACTGCAACCCATCTTCACACTGTTCAGCCTTTAATGGTGTCTAGAAAAACCCAGAGCAGGTACTGGATATCCCTCTCCTCTCTCTAGGAGCTGGCAGGGGATGCGGCCAGAGCCCATCACCCCCAGGCACCCCTGCCTGGCCTCAGGCCACGGCAGACTGAGAGCCACCCTCCCCTACTTAAGCAAAAAACGTTTTTTTCCCAAAAAATGCTCTTTCCCCTCATCTGTCTCTCTGAGGAGCCTGGCATGCTGGACATGACTAAGACTCTTCCTGCTGTTTACACAGACACGGGAGCGCTGTGGTCAGGTCCTGCTGTTATGCTCCTGAGAGGTGGACAAGTTTTGGTGTGTGGCACTGAAGTCCCCTCAAGCTGATGGGGATATGTGACTGCTCCCACCCAGGGCTGGAAGGAGCAAGAGAGCATGGTCCTCCCTCCCCCAATGCCTCCCTTCCCACAAATGCCCCCACAGATTGCTGGGGAAGCCACCTCTGCTGCTGAAGGGTTAACATAAAAATATTATTTGCATTTAAAAGAAGCCCAGCATGTCCAGATGGCTTGAGGACCCTCCTCTGGCATCACATCTCCCACGATCCAGCCAAATCCTGCCCAGGCCCTCGGCCGCCTACTTGCAGGAACTATGCTCCCCATTAAGCCCACACAGGAAGAGCCTCGTCCAGCCTTGTGCTGGCACCCTCCCAGCTTCCAACTGCCCCACCTTTGTCACCCCAGTGCCACCCGTGCCCTGGTGGCTCCACTGCCTGCACACTGGGGTCACTCACGCTCTCTTCGGGTAAATGTTCCCAATCCTTTTGCAATCATAGATGGTGAAATTGGCCCGGATAATGTTTTTGTTGTTGACCCGGAGAGAAGTTTCGACAACCACGTGGTCTGAGAAAATCAAGCCAAAGAATATTGGGTTGCAACAGCCTCTTGCTCACACTCAGTAGACAAGAGAGACCCTTGGGAAAACAAGGGCTAAATCTGATTTGTTTTCTCTAGGGCTTCCTCCAAGCTGCATTTCAGAACTTGGACCAGTCATCCTTTCTCCTCTGACCTTCAGTTCTTCCCTCCTAAATCAGCACTTTACATTACTCTCACAGAAAAGAACATGGTGACTTTCAACACAAAATTCCAGCATGTTATGCAAGTGTTAATTAGCAGATTTAATTATTGTCTTCACATACAGATGGTGCTAAACTGTAATTTTTAAAATGTGGTAATTAAAACATGTTAGTTATCATGTTTTAAAATCCCGCTCACTTTCCTTGTGCCAACAAACCCGCGGAGAGCGGAAATCCCTCTTTTGGCTGCTCAACACACTATATTACCTTCCTTCCCCCCAAAACTGCCTAATTTTTTTTTTCTTTGCAATTTTGCCATGTAAGCACCAGGGAGAAGAAACAATGCCTCTTTCAGAATACAGACAATAAATCAGTGCACTGGATTCCAGAAATTCATTTGGATATTGCTGTAACCAACAATACAGAGCAGTTAATGATCTCCCATTCTTCGGATAGTTTGGGAGAAAAGCAATGCAGCTTTATAAATGGGCCTAGGAAAAGTGGAATTTTCAAAAGGACTAGCTAATCCTTCCCTTACTGAAGTCAGTCATCTTCAATAGCACATTCACTCCAGGCTTGAAGGATGAAAATTTAGCAAGCACTCAAGTCTGGACTGAAGCATCAGACTTCTCCAAAGGCACTGAGAAGGGCTGACTCTATTGCTAAGTGGCCAGTTCAGATCTGGTCACCTCAGCCAGCATCTCAGCTGACTTCAGCCTCATGCAGGCGCTCGTCTCCTCTGGAGGCAGCTCCATGGAGCTCCAGACAGGCACCCCCTTTGGAACCACTGGAAAACAGGGGACACTGGACACCTCTGGGGGAACACTGGACACCTCTGGCTGGCTTTTGATTGCAAAATGGGGGCTAAGAGTTCCTGAGCTCCTTTAGGTACCCACTCGCTCTTCCTCCAGAACTTCTGAAAAGCAGTGTGTGTTTGGGAGGGAAATTAAACAAAGCAATCGAAAATATCAGTATAAAAAACTACATTACTTGCCCAGGGCTAAAACATTTTTGGCTTAGTACATACTAAATCCAAAGCAGAAGCTCAAACCAGATAAAAATAAGTACATGAACTGGCATTTAAATTCTGACGTTTAAAACAAAAATTGATAGATTTGAA
This sequence comes from Tichodroma muraria, assembly GCA_013390105.1. Taxonomy (NCBI): domain Eukaryota; kingdom Metazoa; phylum Chordata; class Aves; order Passeriformes; family Sittidae; genus Tichodroma; species Tichodroma muraria. The sequence goes on along the minus strand of WAAG01075874.1, from coordinate 8,945 downwards.
ATACTATCAATTCATGTAAAGATGGTGGAACTCCTACACTTCAGAGTCATGTGCCTGTAAAACAGAAGCAGCTTCGGGCTTTGCTTCCCTGTATGCATTAACTTGCACATACAACTGAAAAAATACATAAGGCTTATTAAAAACTATGTCCACAAAAGTGGTTAGAAGGAACGCAGCTTGTTTGCCTCTACATACCTTGGTCATCAGGAAATGCTGGATATTTCTCGTGTGGAAGCAAACTGCAATAAATAAATTGGTTTACATAATCCCCAGCGACTCTGGCTACCGTGTGGATGTTGTTTCCATAGTCACATGAAATATTTGTTCCATTCAAGTTCGGGATAGTTCCATTTATTTGTATTATCAGGGCCTACATTAGACAAAAAAAGTCAGCTATTATCACAGAAAATTATATTTAGAAATTGTCAACATTTTAGAAGCTTTTCAGAGGTAGGCAACTCCAAAACAAGCCCACAGGGTCTGTCTTGAAACAAATAATACTATGATGAAAACCTTTAAAATATAATTAAAATGCTTTAAAATAGCAACAATACAAAACCAGGAAATGAGTTGACTCGGTTGTCTGCAGCTGATTGTATTTGAAATTTTGCGACCCTGCCCCATGTGTTTGGTGCAGCAGGTCTTGGTGGTTTTTGCCTGTAGGCTCTGCTTCAGGTGCTGTGTGCCTACAGATGTGGCACCCAGCAGCTCAGGCCCCTGGTGCAGCAGGTCACCCCCAGCTCCCCCAGAGCCTTGGCCGGGTGCAGCAGCATGCAGCAGAGCTCAGCATCCCCATGAGCCACATCCAAGCCACGAGGAGCTCTGCTGCTCCACAGGAGGAGCACGGAGGGTTACCCGCCTTGGGAGCAGGCAATGGCTCTAAGGACGCTGCCGGGGATTGATTTGGAACCGGCATCAAACGCACCGGGTTCTCTTTGTCAATGTTGATCTCAGGCTCCAGGATGGTCATGGAAGGGCACTGCTGCACTCCTTCACTCACACTCGCCCAGAAGTTGGCCCCTGTGAAGTTAGTGCACTCGTGCTGCAGAGAACACCTGCAACGAACAGAGGAACAGCTCGTGGTTGATTAGTTTTAAAACAGGTGATAAAAATGTTGAATTCCTTGTGAGGGAAGCTAATGAGAAAATCTTGTGTCTGTATCTTTCTCCTCCATCCACGCAGCTAAGCCTTAACATTTGCTGCTATGTTTAAAGTGTCTGCTTGCCATGATAAAAACAAGTACTCCCACAGCACCAGCGGAACAGCAGGACAGAGGAAGACAGGAAAAGGCCAGGCTGAACCCAGACTCAGGAGGAGAGGATATTTTGTCCGACATCTTCAGTTTACAAATGTGGAATGTAATTTTGAATATCCCCTTTTGCGTGTGATTGTCTTCTACTGATAGATGAGATCTGCAGGGGCAAAAGATGGACTTTCACAGTGTGTGGGTTCTGCCAGTCCCATGGTTTGACACCTGCAAGAGATTCTTTGCACTGGCAGCTGCCTGTGGCATGACAATGCAGCTATGGTGAAACCTTGGCTCTGAAGAACATCACAACCCTTTGGGCCAGATGCAATTGTTTCTAACAGCACGTATTTTGTAAGGAATGGGAAAAGACGTTTGGTAGTGTGACTGTGGGGAAATACAAAAGGCACCAGCAATTCTCGCCCAGGCTGGAGGGCCAAAGGACACGGCTGGTCCTACCTGGTCTCCATGGTGCACCACCCGCAGTAGGCGTCGGCGGCGGACAGGCACTCCTTGCACGTCGAGTACTGGCTGCAGGCAGCCACCTTCACCCGGGTCATCTGCACAACAACAGCACAGCTGCTTCCAACGTGCCACAGCCCACAGGAACACCCGCCCAGCCAGGACCAGCCTGGCCACGTGCAGCTCCAGACAAGACACCTCAACACCCTTACCCTGGAGCAGACTCACACACCCTGACACAGCTTGGAAGCTGGAGCTGTGCCACAGCCACCTGGCATGGGGACGAGCCCAAGAAGCTGCCTGCTGCCCTTTGGGGGCCCCTGGAGTCTGTCCAAGCCAGGGGCTGCAGACCCCAAGACAGGAAGGATGCCCTAGGGCTCAGGAATCCAGAGGGTTTGCAGCCAGCTGAGCTGGGCTGGGCTGGGCTGAGCTGCTCCTTTTCAGCTGGTGCCAAAGCAGAAGCCATGTGATGACCAGGTTACAGAGTGTGACACTGCAGCTTTCAGAGGTGTCAGATGGACATAGCTTCACAGCTTGTGTCTCTTTCTGAAAACCTCTCACCCAGACCTGCAGAAAGCTCCTCTCCAGACAGAGCCCAGCACTCTGGCTGTTTACACAAAGATCAGAAAGCAGCACCAGTCTAGAAACCTTGATTTGTAAAAAAATCAAAGCACCTCTGGGGACTCACTTGGCAGGAGCAGCTGGAAGGGAAAGCATGTGTTGGTTTCTGCTCTCTCCTCCTTTGATCTCTAAACATTTGGGAAGGAAACCTGAGTGGTTTGGAACAGTGGGGACTGAAAATGTGAGGTGCCAAGAGTCCTGAGCTCCCACCAGGCAAGCACACTCCAGGCTGTGGGCTCCTTGGCCAGAGCTCCGCTTCACTCACAGCACCCTCAGTTCTGTGATTGCTGAGCCCCACAGGACTGTTCCCCAGTCCTGTGGGGCTCAGCAACCCCACCCCCCCCAGCCCTGTCAAGCTCCTGGGGAGCTTCCCAGGATGCTAACTCCACCAAAGAAAAATTAACTCATCAGATTTATTGGAAAAGAAGCAGTCAGAGAAGGCAGCACAAGCACCACACCAGTTGTTTGATCAGCCTAGCCAGGAGCTGAGATGAGGCAGTCGGAGCCATCAGCTAAAGAGGCATCCTGGGAGGGGTCTGTGAAATGAGAATGACCAATCTGCGGGGAATTAGAGCTTGGAAAATACAAATGCAACATGTAACATTTGTGGTTGTGCATCTGTTTTGACAGATTAAAATGTAATGCAGGACAAACCATCAGTGCCTGGAGCGCTCAGCTCTCATCTTCCTACTCTGTTAACTTCACGGAGATGGGACCGCCTGTCTGTGGCTCTCCAGGTCTCTGCAGAGCCCTCCTGCCAAGCGCTAACCAGAAACCTCCCCAGGAACCACTTCTGACAGGAAGACTTTTTGTCTGTAGGATCTCCTGAGAGCCTTCCTAAAGACCATGTACTGTCATTTTGGGGTTTCTGTACAGGAACAACCTTTGCTTATTCCTGCGCTCCCATAAGTGCAATCGGTTTGAGTATCTTTCACTCTTCTTTTTACCTGACCACCACAAAGACCTGATAAGCTGGGCTGCATGGTGCTATCACCCAGCTCAGGGGAATGGACAGACACCTCCCCAGAAAGCCCAGTGACAGCCAAAGCTCTGAACATCTTGGCTCTCACGATTAATCTTAAAGAAAATCTTATTTGCCCCTTTCTGCTCCCAGCTCTGAGCTAAATCAAATGTGTGCTGTGCTCCAAGAACTGTTTTGTTGAGGACTGAAGATCTCACCTGGTAAGAGGTCATCAGGTAGAGGTAGGTGGAATCAGAAGGGTCAAATTGCATGATGGGATGGACAGGCTCTCCATAAGCCACTGAAATGGATCTCCTGCTAATAACCTTCATCGTACTGTCCAGGTTAATCTGTAGAGAGAAGAAGCCACTCACTGAGACCATTTTCAAACACTAAGGGGAGAAGATTATTTCTCCTTGGTTATAAATAAAAACCAAAGTAGTATACAGTGGTGCCCCAAGTTGCCAAGCACTGTGAATCTCTGCAGACTTTGCAGGCTGCACACACAGAGCTTTCCTGGAAAGTCAGCTCTGTGTCAGGGGGCAGCCCCAGCCTTGCTCAGTGATGCAGGACCCTCACCGCCCCTGGTGCCTCGGAGGGGCTGCCTCTGGAAAGTGTCTGATAAGAGGCTCTACCCCTGCACAGCTGCAACCAGCAGGCACAGCAGATAGTTTGTGCTACCCTCATGCAAGTGGCACCAGCCTTCAGGCCTCATCACATACATACACACATTCTGTAGAGAGAACATTGAGTTTCCAAAACTTAATGAAAAACAGAGAAAATCAGCAACAGGGATGTACAGCATGGCATCTCCTGCTCCCTGCATATTTGAAAAATAAGTGTTGTCGCTCCCAGCCAGAAGAAGCTTCTATCCCTGCTGACTCCAGAAGACCATGGCAGCTGCCACAAGAGTGCCAAGTCCTACCTTGCCTCATGAATCACCAGCCGAAGCACTGGCAGTGATGGAGGAGGCTGCACAGCATCAGCCTGCCTTTCAGTTCTCTGAATGTCTTGGCATTTGACTCCAAAATTCAGTAAATCAGATGTGGCATTGCTGAGAGGAAATAACAATGGGGCTACACAATTTCTTGTGACAGTCACTTTTCAGCTTAAAACAGAAGGGAGTGAGGAAAATTCTTGCCTCCTTGCTAGCAAGGGAAGGCAATAATTGTAATGACCAAGTGTGTCTCTGTTCTCTAAATGTGGATTAATTAATTAATATAGGTTAATTAATTCTTACACTACAGCAGCACTGGCACACCTCAGAATGGCAGCACATGCTCAGGCTTCTTTCTACTAAGAAACATGCAAGCCCTGAGAGCTATGCAGAAAAAGTAGGAACCATTACTGCGTCCATTTTAAAAGCTGGCTAGCCAGAAGCTCAGTTATTTCCCTGGGATCACCCAAGATGTCCATGAACTGAGCTCTGACATTCTCCACTGCATCCTCTCTCCCTCGCTGCTGAGATGTGCTCCACGTGTGGCAGACACCTGTGCCTGGGTGCCTCTGCCTCCTGCGCATGTTCACCCTACACCCTCTTCACAAAGGCAATTTCCCTGGATCCCAGGGGGCTGCAGGCTCTGGGGGAGAGCCCCCACACAGCAGCGACCACCAGTCCTGGTGCAGCAGGCAAGCAGGCTGGGGTGGGCTGGAGGACACGCACGGCCCTGGGTGCTGGTGGGAGCAGAGTGAGTGAAGTCCTGGGTAACCCCACCACAACACTTGTCTGCAGCCTTCCAGACCTGGTCACATCAGGACAGACCCCTCCCTGCCACTGCTACCCTTGAAGGCACTGCACCCAGGCACATCTTGACCCGGCCACGCTGCCCAAGCACTGCTGATCTTTTCATGACTGCTAGATGTGGTATTGGCCCTCACCAAATGCCCGTCTGCAGCCACAGAATTGCATTAATTCACCATATATGACCCTGGTAGCCTAATTGCTGCTGGCAGAAGGTGGGCAAGCACTATTTCTGCCCCTGTGCTGTCTTTTCTCAGGCAACAAATCTGAATGATTTGCTCATGCAAAGTATCTTGTGTCCCGTGCCAAAGAGCAAGGAGCCCCAAAGGTAGAAGGGCTTCTGGTTATGCAGCTGTGTTGTGGAATTAGATTACAGCTATCTGAGCAAATTATCCCAGCACAGGGTAGCCAGGAGCCTCTCCCTAATGGAGGCCCTGCAGATAAGGCTGGTCTCTCCAAGATGATAATGGAGCAGAGCTGTTAATGCCGTGTGAACAGGCTGCGCTGCGTGTGGCATGTGCCCCCCAGCCCTGCGCCTGGCCCAGTGCCAGCTCCCTCCCTCCCACCCTCCCAAATTACCTGCCCCTGTGGGCAAAAATCAAAGCAGGGAGTTCCTTTGTGATTGTTCCCACATTTCTGCCAGGAGCACTTAGACACAAGGGAAGAGACTGGGTAAGTTTTCTTCTAGCCAAGTATTTTGATCCAGTATCCCATGTTACGCACCAGTCCCCCCAGGCAGAGATAAAGCAGGTATCAGCTGTCTCTGCTACAGGCCTTTTCCCCCTCTTCTCTATGGACTTTTGATACTGGCAGTTTACCAGACTGCTGTGGCTGCCTGGAATCAAAAATTTCTCTGGCAAACTTCAA
>WAAG01075840.1:269-16488 GCA_013390105.1 Tichodroma muraria | reverse complement strand
CGGGCCCGGGGAGGCCCTGCGTGTGCTCTGCGGGAGGAGCGGCGGGGAGCGGGGTGAGGCTGATCCCAGTCGCGGGTGGTGCGCTGAAGCCATTCACCGCTGTGGGGACTGGGGGAAACCGAAAGAAGCTGGTCTCCAGCCTCTTACCCGTTTCTGTAGTAAGCGGGATAGTGTTAAAATGGAAAGTCGTTCATGGTCATCTTAATCACATCTTTAGGTGCGACGGAGAGTTTTGCTTTTGTAAAATACTTTGAGGCTGCTCTAATGAGGAACGCAGCGCTCGTGAAGAGTAAGGGCTGTGTCTGGTCTCTCGGTCCTCCCCTGTTCCCAGAAACCTTCAACTGATGTGAATAGTGGCAGAGCGTGCTCACATGTTAGGCTCTAACAAAAGTTTCTTAGAAATGAATAATTTTTGAGCTATGAGCTACTTTTTCTGATTCTTGCTGTCCGTAGCAGTAAGGAGTCAGGTTACATGACACCAAGGGAAGACAAATTCCCTAGTTCGAAGTTGTTTCACTGAGTCTTGGATTTGTTTTTCTGCTAGATTTTTTTTTAAAAAAGCTATAGTTATAATACCATTATGTCGTTCTATGTAACTTATCACGAGGCCACCTTTCTTCTGGGGTGGACTTGTATTAGTTTGTAACTTCCTTTTTCTGCTCCCCCTTTCTCAGATGTGGATTTTCTGCATGTGTGTTGGCTTGCTATATTATAAGAGCATTTTAAGCATATAAGAGCATTTAGGTTGTAGACGACCTCCTGTTCTCTCTTGAGCTGTGGATGGGAACTAGTTTGTTAGTGCATGGGGGCAGTCCGGAGGCAGACTGGGCAAGCAGTGAATAGAAGAGCTGTCCCTCCTTTGAGGAAAATCCGTTCAGCCCATGCATTGCTCTCAAACTTTTCAAAAAGAGAGCAAGAAACAGCCTGGATTCTCCTAACAGGCAATTTGTGGCCTACGGTCGCAAGCTTAACTTGCCTGCTTTGGGAGGACTGGGATGTCATGCACATGCAGTGATATGTGAACAGCTTTGGAAGCTTTTACTTCTCATTGAGGGGAATTTGATGCTTGCACAGGAGATGTGTCAAACAGTGCTACTCACTGGGACAAATGGGTTGCTCTGAAATTGTTGCTTTTCGTATTGTGTTTTTGTTTGGTTTGAATCTAGGAAGAAATCACCATTTCTGAAAAAATACCAGCTTAGCTATTTCTCAGGGATTTATTTTAAATGGACTGCTGTATAATTTCTGCAGCCAGTTATTGCATCTGTGAAGAGCAGAAGAAGCTTTTATGAAGATGCCTGTGACCTGAAAGATAGTTTCTCTCTCCATGGAAACACAAGCTTGGGGAACTTAACACCTGTACTTTTACAAGTTACTGACGTTGCTCTCCCCTATTAGGATTTGCTATAAGATCATAATGTATTAGTACTTTTACTCTAAATAACTTGATTTGGACTCAGAATAAAAATTTGCTCTGGTGGTGTAAGGAAGCTTCTGGAAAGCTTAGCTTGTTCTTCACCAGAGGTGCAACTTTCCTGCTGTACTTAGAGCCCAGCCTTTTTGCATGTGTAGGAACAAGAGAAACTTAGAGAGAGCTTTATCTCTGTCTTAAGTTTCTGTCTGAACAACTGAGATATGGTTGAAACACACCTAAGATGCTTCATGTGAAAATTCTGATACTTCAGTATAGGTAAGATAGGAGGATCTTGGTTGAGGTCATGTTTGAGGATAATACCCAGGTTTTGGAGTGATAGAGAGCAAAGTTCTTTTGCCTACACTGATTTGGAGGGAGCAAGTGATAAATGCCTGAGTCTTGTTCTAGTGACTCCCTGCTGATCTGGAGCTGATTTTTTTGTGAGGCCGAGAAGGTTGATGGGGAAATCTAGTAAAAATAACTGACATAGAGACAATGCATGCCTTTTATTTGTAATACTAGGACAATCCAAACCTGAATGCTGTTTTCTTGTAGTCTGTTGAATGCTGATTCAGCTCTTCTGCCTCTTTTGAATTGTTACTTTAATTTTTCCTAGCAAAGCTATAGCCAAAATAGCTGTAAGCTTAAGCAAAATTTTTTTCTGTACACCTGTTTCACCTTTCCCATAGTGTTTGAAATAGTAGCAGAGGTATAGATGCTACTTTAGCAGATTTAGGTGCACTCTCCTCGTTGCATTTCTTCTGCAAGTAAATGGCTTTCTTTAATGAAAGAAACTCTTTGTAGTACTTTAGGTCTGTGATCACAGAATTTTTTTTCTGTCTGCTTTTCTAACAGTCAGTAGACAGTGGCCTCTAGAAACAGCTTTCTTGTTGATAGTTCAACGACCAAACTGTTAAAGATCTTATCCAGACACTATTTCCCACCAGCAAGGGGAGGATGGAGAGTATGTGGTATTGACTGAAAGTCTGTGGGTCTCATCCAATTCTTGTTTCCAAATAAAAATGCCTTGGAAGACTGAGCAGTGCATTTGGATATTGATGTGTTTAAGGATTGTGATACACTTTCTCTTTTTTCAAGTTATAATTATTGAGATGGGAGAATTCCTCAAAAGACGAACAACTATCTATTTGTCTGAGTATCCTCTTGAGGGAGATCTTAGGTACTGTAAGAGTAGAGAGATGTTACTTCTCAGTGGCATTCCTGGCTTGAATGTTTTAATTGAGTGTTGCAGTGAAAGATGGAATCATAGTTACAGCATGTGTGTTGAAACCTTAAGAGGATGATAGGCATGCTGAAAAAGTTGGTAAAACAATTGAGCTGGAAAGTAACTCTTCCTTGAAATTACTTTTCCTGTCCTATTATGTTATGCTGTTGACTTTTGTTGACTGGTAAGCTCACTTTGCTGGTGAGACTTGAGTTAAAAACTTACTTAATCTTCAGAATAACTGTGTATATATGAAGTGTTCAACTTGTACTGCTTTGGATGCAGTCAGGTACTACAACTTCCTGGAAGAGAGTTGTACCAGAGGAACTGCTAAGTGTGCTAGAAAGTAAGAGTGCCTCAGAGATGGAGCATGAACTAATGCTGATCTCATCAAAATAGCTTGTATAGTATAACTTACTCAAATCAAGCTTTCAACAACTTGGTCTTTGTTAAAAGTGACAATGATTTAGTTTAACTAAATGTTGACTCAGTAGCTCATAGGCTTAAAATTTATTCTGTCCTGGAGCAACAGAAAGCAGGACAGGATCTCCTGATTATCCTATCTCTCTGTGGAGAAGCTGCTTTCCTAGGGGATGAAGAGAGGCTTGTGAATATCTTTTAATTATTGTGGACATCCTGTTACACGGGGTAAACTAAGGGATGAGTGCGTAGCGAGCTGACTGCTGTGTGTCGAGTTCACAGGCAGGTTGTTCAGGGTAATGTGTTAATGTTGCCTTCATATAGACACTTGAAATTCTTGCTGCTAACGATTATGATGTTATTATGCAGCAACATGAATTAACTCCTAAAGAATTGGTACTATTTGAATATAACAAGTGTCTTCAGAGAGGCTTTGTATCTTGCCCCCAATACTCAGAGCAATCTTTATCATAAAGACTTCATCCTTTAGAGAACAGTGTTTAAGCAACACAACATGTGGTGCTAAGCTGTATCCTGGTATAGCTGACTTCTGAGTTTAAGGTGATGAAAAAGGGTGAGGAAGGAAAGGGCTGGTGCCACTTCACCAGTCTTAAGAAATCAGAAGAGTAAGAACCTGTTGCATTGAGGAAGGTGTGGCAGTTCACAGGAGGTTCTGTGATTGCATCAAAGCAATTAATTGTTAGTCAAAGTTAATACTTGAGGAACAGATAAAGAAGATTCTCTCATGGAAACATTAACATGGAAAAAGTGTCATAATCTGATGGTAAAAGTGACTTCATACGTGACAGCAATTCCTGTCTAACACGTAGCTCCAAGTAGTTGCATGTCAGGGAGATGAAATGTAGGAAATCTATTAGAATTTAAGTTACACAATATTTATTGTTAGATCATTTGATACCAAGTAAGCCAAACTGGATATATTCATTAGCTAAATTTTATTAGAAAAAGTACCTAGATGAAAGTGTAAAGTGTTTAGTATGTGAAGCTCAATATAAATTATTATATGAAAGCAAGTAGCAGTTTACGGCAAAAACTGAAAGGCTTGTAGCTCGGCTGCTTGATATCTACCGAGATCTGAATGGTTATGTACGCGAAAATGAATGTGTATATAAACTTGATGTGTTTATTTAAACTGAATAGAATTAGAATAAGCTGATAATGCAATAAACTAAAGTAATTACTTGGACTAGAAGCTACTTTGAGCTGAAGCAAAGTAAGGAGATCAGTATTGTAGCAGAGTGCAGTCAGCTAGGCTTTCCTGAAGTGTTACTCTACCTCTTTGTAGAAAATAAATAACGTGGAGTATTATAAATTAGTTGCGGGTTGAATGTGATGGACAAGCCTAATACCTCTGTAGTGTTGTTATATCCAAAACTGGGCTGTTTTGTGCAACACCATCAGAGTTGATGGTGTAGGCCAGAAAGTTTTCTTGAGACGTGAGGTATTTGCTACAAAACATGCTAAAAGATTCTCTATGAGATGGGTAAAAAGGTATGCAGAGACTGAACTAACTTGCGCAGAAAATGGCAGACAGTTGATTCCTTCATTAAGTTTTCTTTTAAGACAGCAAAGCAGATTTCCTGGTTTTGCAGGCTTTCAGAAAATACTTCTCAAAGGACTGATCTCTTTGTGCTATTTCATGTACTGCCTGGAAGTAGCCATGTGTGTGCATTTTGTAGTAGAGCAGTCTCTTCAAAGAAAAGCGAAACTGGTGTCAGCTGAAGTAGTAGGTGGAATAGAGAGAGCTTCTAGTAAAATATTCTGTTGCATAAGAATCATCATTTGGCATAGTGTCTACTGAGAAGAATGATTATAATGTCTTGGCTTTCCTCGATCTTTAATTCACCCTAATTGACTTTATTTACTATGGAATAACTCTAGAGAAACACTAATTTCCTTATTCCTTGGGGCTTTGTTTATTACAGTGTGGTGAAATGAAGAGTAACGAAATAGTCAAAGCTAAGAATATGTGTAAGGAAGGTGAATGCTTGTTTTATCAGAATAGGTTAAAGAAAAGCACTCTGCTTTTGGGTACCTAAACCCTTGATGTTTTATGCCAAAAATCTGGTTGTCTGCATTTGCTGCTTACTGTAGGTTTAGACTGTAATTAGGAGCCTAGGTTTGGGTTGCTGTATTAGGTATTCAGCAAACAGAATAGCAGCTGAATTGGTGTATGTGCAGGGGCTGAACTGAAAGTGTGGGCTACAGAACCTGAGTGTGTCTAAGGTTATAAAACAGGTGTTATTTGACTTCAGACTTGAGAACAGTTATATTAGGCTTGCTGCAGGGAAGGTCTTCCAAGAGGGAAGAAGTATAAGAAAGTATCTGCTGTGTTTGTCAATCTGCTTGCAGCATGGCATTCCTGTCCAGATAAATGATGCTTTCACAAAGCAGTTCTTGAAGCAATTCCTTGGGTTGCATGTTCTTTCTTTATTTCAGGCACCTGATGCTAATTTACTTCTGGCTTCAGAAGCACTCTGTAGTGTTGCTTGGTTGAGAAATGTGACTGTATAGTCTGCACAGAGACGCTGCTCCAGGGGAGAGGGAGAGCGATCTTCTGGTACCACCTGTGGAAAGGGTTCTGAATTTCCAGCTGGGGGACTGGGTTGGTAACCCAAAGTCCAGCTGAGGTAGGCTCTGAAGAGCTGTTCCTTGGGTCATGTCTTCTTGAAACACCTCACCACCATAATACCGCCTCAGTATTACTGCACCCACACACTGAGTTTTGCAAGAACTCTACAACTTTCAAGACTGTGTTACATTAGGCAAATACTGGTGCTTAAGCCCATGTGGTAGCCCTTAAAACTGCCACTTTAAACTGATTTCCAGGAATGTGCTGAGTCTTCCATTGTGCAACAGAAATGCCTGTGAATATTTTATGCTTATGTGATTTTAATGCTGAGCATCCACTGGTGATTGAATTGACAGTGTTGGTGGTTATTGTGGGAAACTGATGGGAGCATCTGGGCTTTGCTCCACCTGAGTTACGTTTCTCCAGCTGGATTGAACTGCACATTCATCTTGCTTCTCCAAAAGAGGCCTTGGCTATCTGTGGGAGAGACTCTGTTCTTATCCTTCAGCTTCCTAAGGGAGAGATGAGAACTTTTTCATCAGATCGCTGTGGCAGTCACTAAAACCTGAGACCTGAGCAGTGCTGGTAGGTACAGTTTGTTGAAATAGTGTAGTCCAAAGGCCTCTGCCTGCCCAGCTGGGTGACTGGGTTCTTCAGGAGCGCTTGTTCAGCTAGTGAGCCGGGGCCATCCTCCTGTCCCCCAACTGCAAAAATCCTCATCCAGTGAGTCAAACTAGTATTTTAGTGTTGGGCATTGTAATGAAAGTGGAGTATTTAAATTCACTTAAACTGGTCACGCTGTGTTAATCTATTGTTGCTGCTTCCATGGTGACTTATTTTCTTTCAGGCAGTATAATTTCTTGTGTATATATATAAACATACACATTAAAAATCTTAAACAAGGTTTGATTTATACTACTTAGTATATTTCAGTACTGAATTTCTATCATTTAAGTTAGAGGACAAGAAAGTACTGGTCAATTTCTACTATTTCTGACTAAAATATTCCATGTTTTTGTCAAAAATGAGATCGTTAATGAGCTTGATATTTTGTTGAAGCCAGTGCAGTACTTCTCAGTGAAGTACTGAGAAGGAAAGGTGTTGTCTTTAAATAAGACAGTTTGGGTACAATACATTTAGTTTAAAGTGAGAATAATGTCACATGTTGGTGAGAGTCTTGGCTATATATTCTTGGAAAGGAGTCTGGGAAGAAAACCAGAAGGGTGTGTAAATTATGTCTTGCTACACATACAACATGTGTAGCATGAACATGTCACTTGACTAAGTCAAACTGAGCAGCTTTTTTTTTTCAAGCTGGGATATGAAGCTTCCTAACATATTTTGCTGTATTCATATATAGAAGGTATTCAGGTTTTTTTTGTTTGTTTGTTTGTTTATTTATTTTAATATTTAGCAACCAAATCCTTGAGTTTTTGAAGAGTGAGGAGAGAAGCTATTACTGTAAGGGTGGTTTTGTTTCAGATGGTACAAAATATTGATGTGTTAGCGGATACATAGTTTGCAAAAGTTTAGGCATAATGATGGTATGTATTAGTTGCAGATCAACAGGTAGCTGAAGTCCTCAGAGAGAGCATTGGATACATTGTGTACTTTTACATGGAGGAAGATTTTAGTGTGTGCTTAAGTCTGCAGATGGTCAGCAGTCCTTTCTGCACTTTGTATTCATCTGGCATATGAGATGAATGATATTCTCTTAACACTGAGATATTGGGAGTGAAAAATTTGGGAAACGTAGAAGGCTACATCGATTGCTCAGTCGCAGCTTGGATCATTCTTGAGAGCTAAGGTAAGCATGGTGCATGATGCTAATCTGGCAGGCAGCTCTGATTGCTGCACCAGGGCATTAGAGGGCATGGGAGTGCTATGCTGCAGCTGGGGTGTGAAAGTGTTTTCTAAGGAATGGTGGCTGTATAAAAAATGCTGCGCAAGGGCAGTATAAAAATGTCAAGGGAGGAATGCTGTTACAACACTTAAGACTTTTTTTCCTTTCTTGCCTTTCCTTTCTTGCAGTCAAATTACAGTTTTGATTTCCAAATGTGAGCTGGAAAGATGAGGAAATGCAGAGCCAGTGTGTGTTACAGTGTATTTCCCTTACTTGAGGGAGCTGGGGTAGTGAGCCAGACCTAGGGAAGGGCAGCACACTGCCTTGGCTTCATCTGGCCAGAGCTGCTTGCACCTAGGCTGAGTAGTATGTCAACTAATATGTAACAGTCTTCCAAAAAGTTCAGTCTTGAACTATAGGAGTATGACATTGCCATTGCCTCTGTAGTCATAGAGGCTTGGAGATCTACCCTGGATGTCTTCTGCATTCCTCTCTGCTGAGGGTAATTCTCTTGAGTCTTGACGTTTACCTGCTCTTGCTTATGAAGAACATACCTTTCAGATAGTAATAATGCAAGAAGATCTGAACATCTTGGTCTTCCTGCAGGCTGTGTGATTTACAAATCAGAGCTGACTGATCAACCTTTCTTTTAAAATGTGACCTCTTTAGGCTTCACATTTTTAGGAAGCTGTGTGTAGTATTTCCTCTGACTTGTTCGTAGCATGTAGGCATGAAGTGCTAGAAACTGCAGTACATAAATCAAACCACAGTTCTTAAACTGGCAGTACTCTGGTGGGGTAGAACAAAAGAAGGAATAAATTTAAGATGACTCATTCCAAAAACAACCCTTCCTGCCTCCAAATAGAGACCTCAGACTTGCTCAGTATAGTTTTGAATATAAAAATGAGGTGCTTAAGTTTCTTGTTCTGGTATTTACCTGCCACAAGATGTAGAACTACCCATTGTGTGTGTTGTTGTGAAATCTCCTGCCTTTGTGTTACAAGGCAGCCAAGGTATTTGGGTCAACTATTCGTCTACAAACATGCAAATTGTTATTTAATTATTATCATCATACCAATGATGGGAGCTATGTTGTCTGACACAGTAAAGCTTTGTGTACTTAATTTTACTCAGGAATAGTTCAGCCAGAAAATAAACTCTTAGGAGTTAAAACTCTTAAACTCTCTTTTGTATTTTAGAGCCTAATCAAAGTGCTAGACACCAACCTAGGAAATTAGACCTATAGAACAGGCAAGCAGATGGGAATGTGGTTAGTTTAGCAGAAAACCTCATATCTGAGTCTGTCTTTTTGTCCTTAATTAAAAATACCTCCCCATGATTTTGTGCGAAGTGTCTGTCTGTACTGGCATCGGGACTAATGTTAGTTTCAAACCTGGCCGTTATCAGTTTATCTCATGTTACCAGTTTCTTTAGGGCTTGGCCTTTTGTGTCTTGCTCTGATTGTCTCCAGCTTTGCAGGTAGTTTCTCTGTTTCATGCGTCGTTGTTGGCATATTTATTTTAGCACTGCCTTGCAAGAGGATTTCCTTCTCTAACTTAGAGGGGAAGCTGTTTGAGCCTTCCTCAGTTTTGCTTAGTAATGTCAAGTCTGTTCTAACTTTACAGGATTCAACGAACTACAGAGGTCAGGTATATAGAAATACTGCATTTAGTCAGCAGAGGGAGAAATCTTCCCTTGAGGAGGACTGTAGTGATTGGGATTTGAATGGAGCATTAAAAAAAAAATTAAAAAAAAGCACCTGAGCTGGGCAATTCTGTGTCACCTTCTTCTCAGTTGGGAGCAGCTCCACTGTGTATGACTTAGTTTCTTTGTGGAACTTCGTATAAATATATGCAGCATTTATAAATACACATACATAGAAATAAGGGTAGAAATGGATAAGTCTGCATAACATGCTTTAAGAACCCTTTTTGATAATCTGTCACAACAGCTCAATAGCACAAGGCATTCCCATGCTATGGAACACAAGTGGATCTTTGTTCTTTCCTGTGTGAACCCTACATATGTAAAGATCAGAGAGGAGGCAGCTGACGAGGCTTCTCTATCTGGACAGCTCTGCTCAGTTTAATTTTGGCTGAAATTTTAGAATCGATTCTTCAGTTTGTAAGAACCACATAGACTAGCTATTTCACAAAACTGAATAGAGTCATTTCAGTACTCAGTAACTGATAAAGTTTGCTTTAAGTGCCAGATTTTTCAAAAGCTGGTTGAAATGTCTGAATCAAACAATTGTAAAGAAATACATGACCATGGCTTTTTTCCATTTGATTAATTAAAGCCTTGCATACAGGCAGTTTGAAGAAAATAGATTTTGTTTAAGCCAAGCCTATTGAATTACACTGAGAGTATGTCAGCAGCCCATGTTAATATTATCTTTATAATGAAAACCTTTGGCAATCAATCATCACACGGTTATCTTGCATGTAATGCTGGAGCTGAAAGTGATTGAGGCAGTGCTTTTTCTGAATCACAAGGTCTTTTTGAAATGGTCACTCCTGATCATTTTACTCTTAGGCAGTCAAAGAGTAAGAGCTATGTTTACTGTATATAGGGCAGGGAGGTAAATGATCTTTTGACAAACTTCTTTGAAATACATTTCTTTTAACTAAAAATCAGTTTCTAGGTTAGTAATTTCATTTGTAATGTAAATAAATGGCAAACTTTTAAAGCAAAATTTGATTAATGTGTAATTACTATTAGTGTATTTCTTAAGTCTTAAATATACTTACACTGATACAGTTCTGACGACTTTTTCATAGTTAAGAAATCCTCTGATATGGTTGTGCTTAAGATTTTTCAATTTTCTTGGTGGCAGTTGTATTTAGGCAGTTCTGAGTTTGGTTTTATGTATTTATGGTTTTATGCTATCACATTCTGGTTGTATTTGATATGTTATTCTTTCACTTCTTGAGGTTTTGTTGTTTATGACTTTCAGTCCAAATGTGTGTCAAAGTGCCTCATCAACTGAATGTTAAGAATGCTGTAGGATTGCAATAGTGAAGACAAGCAACTAGAATCATTGTTCTCTGTCAAGAAAATAATTTTAAATACTAAATGTCTTTTTTATTCTGAAAATATTTAGATGTTAGCTGTTTGTATGTTGATGTTTATGTATAGAGTGAAAACCAAGCATCTTTCACACATTACTTTTGCCACTGGAAAAGATCACCATATCACCAGAGATCTACTCCTTTCTCTCTGCACAGAAGAAAAATGAACAGATACATCCCTCAGTCCCAACAATCCCATGTACTGCTACAGGCTGGGGGCAGAGTGGCTGGAAAGTGGCCCAGCAGAAAAGGACCTTCACGTGCTGGTCAGCAGCTGGCTGGAGTGAGCCAGTGCGTGCCCAGGTGGCCAAGAAGGCTAAAGGCATCCTGGCCTGGATCAGCAGTAGTGTGGCCAGCAGAACCAGGGCTGTAATCATCCCCCTGTTCTCAGCACTGGTGAGGCCACACCTCGAATCCTGTGTTCAGTTCTGGGCCCCACAACAAGAAAGACACTGAGGGGCTGAAGTGTGTCCAGAGAAGGGTGCTGGAGCAGGTGCAGGGGCTGGAGCACAGGTCTGATGAGGAGCAGCTGAGGGAGTGGGCGTGTTTAGCCTGGAGAAGAGGAGGCTTAGGGGTAACCTCGTCATGCTCCACAACTCCCTGTCAGGAGGTTGTAAACAGGTAGGAGTCAGCCTCTTCTCCCAGGTAACAGGTGATACAGGATGAGAGGAAATGGCCTCAAGCTGCACCTGGAGAGGTTCAGGTTGGGGAATTTCTTCACTGAAAGGGCTGTCAGACATTGAAACAGGCTGCCCAGGGAGGTGGTGGAGTCACCATCCCTGAAAGTGTCCAGGAAATGACTGGGTGGGGCACTTAGTGCTGTAGTTTAGTTGGCATGGTGGTGTTTGGTGTAAGGTTGGACATAATAATCTTAAGCGTCTTTCCCAACCTTAATGATTCTATGATTCAATACAGTGTGCAATGACTTAAGCTGGTGGTTGTTTTTATAGAGCATCCAGTCTTTCAAGTCATAGGATGCAATCTGAAGGAGTAATGGTTGTGGTTTCAGAATTTCTTTTGGCTCTAAGCTATGCACTTTTGATATATACTTGATTTCTTGAACTGCTGTCTGGTAAGACTTTTTTCCAAAACGTATAACGGAAAATCATATTGGATCTGCAATATGCTAATATTATCATTCACATATTTTTCTCTCTTTAAGGCAAGAACTTTTGAAGTGGAATGGATGGGGATATAATGACTCCAAATTCATCTTCAATAAGAAGGGTCAAGCAGAATTCACAGGAAAAAGGTAAGTTGAAAATTTATGCAAATGAAGTATCTTATTTAGTAGTTTACTTGAAAAGAGTTTAAAATTTGCACAGTACAGTTAATTCAAAGAAGGCAAAGAAGTTGCTTCATTTCATAGAACAGGTTATTCTGCATTTAACAGGTTTCTTGAAGTTATACACAAGAGTCTGACATAGTAAAATAGACTGTGTGGCTTATTGAAATGTTTATTAAAAATGTTATTAAGACAAATTAATGTGAGTCTTCTCTGTAACTTGATATAAATCTGTGCTTTAATGAAATCACACTGAGAATCTGCACCATGTTCTAAAGCTTTAGATAATATGCAGCACGTCAGTGCAGTTTTGAGACTCTCTTGAGCATCAGCTAGTTGCTTTATTAAATTTCCACTTTGTTTTAGGTTTCTTAACCACTGTGCATGGAGCTACTTCATCCTCTGAACTTAAAAATAAAAACTGCTCTTCAACTGTATGTTGTGTAGTGGCACCACTTCTGATTTATTACCCTCTAACCCTTTGTGCAGCAAGCTTGTTTTTCTGAGAAATATATTTTTTGAGAAAAGACATTAAATGAAGTCTACTTGGAGATCTCTTAATTTTGTTCCAGTGGAATTTAAACCTCTTGCCATCTTACTGGTTTGGGTTTTTTTCTTCCTGAGTGGAAAGTAACCTTGCAGTCTCTTCCCTGGTTTAAAAAAATGCACTTTCCATAAGAGTTAAAAACAAGAAAGGAGAAGAGAAAGAAGATTCTGTCTTTCCTAAAAATTCTTTCCTGGTCTTTGAAGCTGTAAACTTGCATGAATTAGCTTGAGTCAAAGCTACAAAAACCTAACTGGGACCTTGAGCGCTTCAGTTGTTAATTTCTTGATTTTCAGGCCCAAATTAAAATGCAAAGCTTTGTATAAGCCAGGTCACTGTATAATATTTAGGGAGATGCTGCACAGAAAATCAAAGCACACTAAACAAGAACAAGATAAAGGTCGCTGTTCTAGAATGATGGTTTTTTTTCCCTCATCCACACTCCCTCTGAGAGATAACATTAGAAATACCTTGTTGAGCCACACCAATATAGTTGTTTGCTACAGTGGCAAACGGAGAGTGTTTGAAGTGAAAATAGGAGAATAAGCATCTGGATGGGTGGTGTAGATGGCTCATCCTTTCAGTACCCACTAACAGGTCTGTTGTCCATAAATTTGTCTAATAACCTCAAGTCTGCTCATACTGCCTGCCTATGCAGCATCCAGTGGCAGCAAGTTCGAAGTTCTGGTTGTGTAAAGTAACTTGTGTTTTGAAACAAGTATCCCTTACTGTTTTGCAGGGCTAGGTGGATGTTAATTCTTCAGCCTACCTACTGTGTTACTGATTTATAAGGCTCAGTCATAACCTGTCTTGCATTTTCTCTCTGTGCTTGTGAAGTCCTGGGCCCTTCAGTCTCTGCTTGTAAGGTCCTGTGGTCTTTACAGTTGTTCTCTGCACCCTCTCCAGCTCCACTGGGTCTTTCTGGAGATAGGGACAAAAACTGTGCAGCACTCAAGGTGTGGATACAGCAGTGTTCTACAGAGCAGCAGAAAGAAATGAACTGTCTTCTTTCTTACACCTGCCCAGATGGTGCATAGCACTGTGGGCTGCTGTTGTGTGTGGTCAGTGATGATGCTGTGATACTGACTACCAGTGGGATTCTGCAAAATATGCAATAATGCGTTTTTTCCAGCTTTTGCAATTACCGTAACTTCCACGTTTTTTTTGTCTGCTTAGGTTTTTTTCCAAGGTCCTGAGTTCCTATCAGTGTGATGAATAAACCCTGCCCTTCTTAACTTGACCTTGTCTTATCGTTCAGCCTGTAGAAGAACCTTTTCTTTAGTACTGTAGTAGTGTATTTTCTTAAATAATTTTTGGAATGAACACCTGTGGAAGTATAAAGGAGTGTGAGATTTCATGTTCATTATATCCCTTTTATTCACTCTTTGTTTTTACACTCTAGGATAAAACTCCAAAGATTAGTGGAACAGGATTCTCCTTTATGAAAGTCGTGTTGACTTTCCCTACTGACCATGTGTCAAATGATCTTTTTATTATAGACTCTGCCACCTCCACAGGGATAGATGTTACTTGCTAGTCTGAGTAACTAAAGCTGTGTTTTGGAGTGTGTCTGTGGCAGGTGGTTTTTAGGGGCTTCTTGCACCCTCAGTGTACACATACAAAGCTTGCTTCCAGAGCAATCATGCATTGCAGTAAACTAACTTCTATGCTGTAACTTCTCTCTGTGTCTCGACTTAAAAGTTCTGGGGTTTCTGATAGCTTTAGTTGTCCTTTGAGTAAGTGATTAAGGCTACCCTCACAAACCAGCTATAGTGTTAGTTTGGCAATACTAGGGAGTAGGTCTGGAGAAGAAAACACACCAAGCTGACCTGGGTCTCTGCCTTCATTGCAAACTCCTGATGCAAACGCATTACATTTTCATTGCTTATTGCACTTTTCTTTTCACAGAATTCACATAGTTTTTGTGTGGGTATTATGAAACAGCAACTGCTGTCACGGGAGGAATGACTGAACACTGTCTTCCATCCTGAGGGGTCTAGCTTGAGTCAAGGTTGTAGTCTTTTACTTCTAGGAGTAGAGTAGGGGGTTTGTCAGTAGTAAGAGCTGGGGGTGTGGTTGAGATGAGGAAACAAAAAGAATTGATCTTTCTGTGTAACTCAAAAGTGACTCAGTTGTAGAGTTGGTTGCACCAGCTGTGAAGGACAGGGTCATAATTGGATTTACACTGACTGAATTATCTTAGAGGTAAGACCCAGTTAGGTCTAATTCAATGACCCAGGTGAAAACTATGGTAAGGACTCTAAGCTGCTGAAAGCTCTTAATACCAAAGGAAGATCTTACTTCTCCTCTCTTCTGGGAATACTTTTGCACACATAAGCATGCTGAACGTGTGTATATGTATACAATTAGTAGCAGTAGTTTCTAGCTGTTTTCAGTGTGTCCCCAGCCTTCTGTGTTTTCACATCTGGTGCACATGGTCAAAACCAGCTCCTCTGTCCCTTGTCTGTAAGTCTGCGTTTATCACGTGGCTAAGCTCTTGCCAAACAGTTAGTGCTGGAAATAATTTTACAGTGCTTGATGGATTCTGATGAATTTTGATGATGAAGGGGAAACCTCTTAATACTGTTTGTTTTCTTGAAAGCGTAAGGTGTACTGAAATGGGTTTGTGTGTCTGAGACTGCTGTTTACATTGCAGTGTGTCCTCTTTCTGTAACTGGCATGTAAGCTTTGGTGCTGCTTTCTGCACTACTGCAAGGGAGAGACCTTTCTTAAGAGTAGTGGGGTGGGATAACTGAAAAGCCTTTTGCCCAAAGCAAAGTGATGCCATGCTGACAAATGATTCCATTCTGTGTGAAGAGCAGTTATATACAATGAAATACGCAGTTGCTTGAAAAGTAAATGTGCAGAAGCCTTGCAGGCTTGTAGGTAAAGAGTTTGATATGAAACTTCTGTTTGTACGTACATAGAATTGAAAGAAGTGTATCTGACATACATTCTTTTAATTTAAAATGACCCTATGTAATATTGACTTTTCAGGTACAGATTAGGTGGTATGGTATTACCAACTTTTAAGGAATGGATAGAAAAAACCTTTGGAGCAAGTCTGGAGCACAAAACTACCTCTAGAGTAAGTAAATAGCTGAACCAGTTCCTTTGAACGTTAGTCTTGGTGATAATCAAGACCACACTGTTAAACATGATTCAGCTGTCGCACATAATTGATTTAAATATAGTGTATTAATACCTCCAAGTTTTTGGAAAAAAAGAATTGGTGTAGAACTACTATGTGAAACCTTACATGTCTTAACATGACTTGTGGTTTCAGAATAACTGGTAGTACATTTATTGAAATGAAAGTTTCCAACACAGTGAGTCTTTTGTCCTGCCTGTAGCTTGCATTTCAAGACTGTAGAAACTGTTAGCCTAGAGGGAATTGTTTATGCAACGTCAGTGTTATTCATGAAAATAGAGACAGAAAATACAGGGAAGTTAAACTGTGATGTGTTTTTGCTGTATTCAAAGATGTCAAAGTTCTTATTTGACAGTAATTTTTATTTTCATGTCTGGGTGCTGAAAACTGACTACCAGAATACTCAAGATTGAACTGAATGCTTTCAGAAAAATAACACATTGGGAATGTTCTGGGTTTTGTAAGTCATACATACTTTGCTTTTTAGGAAGAGTAAGTTACGTTAGAGTCAAGGGACTGGCTCCCTTATTAGAATCCTTTTGAAGCATCAGGTTCCTGACTGGATAGCTGCTGAAACAGTATTGGGAGCAGGCTGTGCTTGTACCGTGACTGTAGCAACCCAGCTTTGTGGTATGGTTGTACTCACCTCTTGAGTGAGTTCAAGATTACGTTT
>WAAG01075827.1:2856-36566 GCA_013390105.1 Tichodroma muraria | reverse complement strand
AAGTATATAATAAACAACTCACCGTGAACAAAATGCAGATAACCTTATGAATTCTTCCCATTATTCCACTCTTTATGTGCTAAAATATTTTCCAAATCACAACTGTGTAGCACTCATGTATATGAACAAAATATTAGAGGTAAAGGATATTTTAAGTCTCTTTAAAACTTCAGGGTATATAGATTACTATCCTATTGAGACATACTTAAGCATTTCTCAGTATTCAGCATTAAATAACAGTATTTTTCTCACTTGTGATGATGGAGAAAGAGAAATGATTGAAAACATTATTTCCAGAAATGTCAAGATCAGGTGACGATTAAGTTACAACGTATTTGACTCCAAGCTGAAAATTTGCTAAGAACAACTTTTCATTTGGAGAAAGAAATTTTCTCCTAGTGATAATCTGTTCTGATTGTGCTAGGTCTTCTACTAATATGTACTTTACATTTTAAAATGTTCTTAAAGTAGTCATATGCATGATTTTTGTTTTAAAGACAACAATTACATTGGTTAATTTCTTTTTAACTGTGGAGTAACAAAAATTATGAAAAGAGTTCTCGTATTGCTGTGCATTCTGGCAATGCTCCAGCAACAATCATGGGGTAAAAAAATTTCCTTTTGACACAGTTCAAAATTTAAAGAAGAGCTAATGTGTTAATACCATTAACACATTAGTAAAGAGCTAATACCATTACTATTTTTATTAAGTCTGTTCAAAACATTGACACTGTTCACAGCTAGTCACAGTACCCAAATCTAAATAAATCTAAATAAAAACCTAAGGCAACGCTAGTATTTTATTACTGTGATTAAAAGTATTAGTAGAAGAAACAAGCATATTATTTTTGACTGAAAACCAATAACTTGTTTGTATAATTACAGTGGGCTCTTTCTGCGCTTGCACAAGCTCCAATAACAACACTTACTGGTGTTTGCGAACAGTTAACGACACCCACAATTTTCTGTTTTGTGAGTTTGCAACTGGCTTCTTGGAATATTTTGATATGAACACTGATCCCTATCAGGTAAACCCCTCCCCCTGTTACAAAATGTCATTCACCAGACTCCTGCAGGGTTTCCTTAATTTTTAAGTAAAATATTAACAAGTATCCTTTCCCTTCTTTCCTCTCTTTCTCAGCTGACCAATACAGTTCACACAGTGGAAAGAGGCATTTTGAATCAATTACACATCCAGCTCATGGAACTGCGAAGTTGTCAAGGTTACAAGCAGTGCAATCCAAGGCCAAAGGGACTTGAAACAGGTACAAGAGCAATAGTAGTGTTTATTCCCATTTCATTAACATTGTTTTCATCTACTTAAGTTCTAATTGTGTCCATGAAGTGTCACTCTCCTAAGTGTTGCTCTGAACAATCTGGAATTATCCATATACACCAATCCTGCACGTCTGCATGACCAGAGGCTTCCTTGCAAGTCTGCACAGGTTATTCTTGACAGATATCGATGGCAAAACCCACCATTTGACAGAAATGCTGCAGAGGGGATATCGTTATTGGCACTAATCAATAACAGCCACATGCAGATCTTCACAGCCATAACTCTTTTCTCTCTTGCAGGGTTTATTTCATTAGTTTTTGCCTCCCAATATCAGGTGAGGTATTAAATCCTGTGTTTATTTCAAATGCTGTCTGCCTATGTGAACAACTTCAGGTTCCTTACCACAACTGAGACTTAATGTTGCAAACTTCTAATCACCAGTAGTCTCCTTCATTTTTGAAGGAAGCAACATTTCTTTACAAGAGCCTCTGAGTAAAACAAAGCTGGTATTTTTACTTCAAGTCTCTGGAATTTGTTGTACTTAACTTTGGTTGATTGAACATTGTGATCTATTATTCTTTCACAGGAATGCTCCACTCTACATAATTTGTGGTGTTGCCTCTTTGTATCTCTTTCTACACCTACAGATGTTTCTCTTTTTTACAATACCTAATTGTTTGGGGGTTTTATTATTATTGAAAACCTGTGGGTTTTCAGTTCTTTTATGTAAAACTTCCAGGAAATCTTTGTTGGACTGCAGCTCTGTCTTTATTTAACACAGTACATTTCTTTTTAGGAATTAGATGCTGTGCATGGAAAACTACATTTTGAATGGTTTTACAAGTTCTAAACACTAACAAAAGTTACTCTTGTATTTTCCTATATCAGGAAATAAAGATGGAGGAAGCTATGATCCACACAGGTATCCACACTTTTTTATTCTCCTCAGCAGCTTCTTTCCAAATAATTGCATGACTCCAGTCCATTTCAACTAATGTCTGTATCCTGCCATGTTGCACACAGCATAGCTTTTGATGCATGCATTTTCTAACTACCCTACACTGAACTTGGCCATTGTTTTTTAGATCTACCATTCTGCATTTAATGTAGCTCATTGTCATAGCAAGACGTCATACAGCTCATATTTCATGCCTGTACTCCTTAGATGTTTGCCCAAGGAAAATTACACAGAAAGAATCACCTCTTTTGGGTTGCTCTCGTGTTATCGTGTTGATTTTGGATGGGTTGGAGGTGTTTTTCTGGTTTTATTTAATAAGTCTTCACAGCTGCTTTTTAAGTGTAAACTAAGTATGCTTAAAAGCCTTTCTGAGGTACAAAGAACCTAGTCAAACCTATGGAAGCAAAGCAAAATCTTCTCACTGGCTTTCAGAACTGTTGGCAGATGCTGCTTTAAGCAAAAGCACTGCTCAATATGAGCAGCCCGTGCTCAGAAGCCAGCAGAAGAGTGTTCAATTTAAGTGTGGCAGAAAGATGAAGTTCCTTTGGGCTGGGATCAGATCAGACAAGCATGAAATGAAATTTCCTAAAAAGGTTGTATTATTTGAACTGAGGAAAGGCACCAGGTGAGGTTTTTTAAACCTAACATTTGAACCTGAGGAATACATGACAGACAGCTCTTTGAAAGTATATTTTTCCATATAAAAGTATACTTATTGTACCTACATGTTTATCATGCAGAGCCCTGTGTCTCCTGGTGGAGAAACCAGACAAACATAAAGCAAAAACCTGAAGATACTGAAAAAACTGCAGATCTTAACAGTACTGCACTTGATGTTCATTGAGCAGTCCTTGTTCTCAGGGTGACAAACAGATTAACATCTGTGAAGTGTCATATTAAGACTGGACTCCTTCACAGTTTATCAGTTTTATACATTCTCATCTCTATACACTTTGGAGGAGTAGCTGCTGATATACATTGCTTACTTGAAAAGTTAACAAGTGAGTCCAAGGGGTATACAAGTCTACATAAAACCTTTTTCACATAATCTTCTGAAAAGAACCTTGCCAGTTTCCAGCGCTCAGAGAACAATTAAGCTAATGTATTTCATTGTATAGATCTCCAACTTAAGCAGCTAAATTTTCTTTTGCAGCCAATTTTGTATTTTCTTAACTAAATAGTTTTGGGATCTAGGAAAATGATAAGCTTTTGTTTGGTTTGTATCCCACTGTTTGCATTGCTCATTACAGCCTGGTGGGACCTGCTTGCTACAATGATAGAAAGTAATCCCTGTAATTATGCTTTTAAGTCTTTCATTAGAAGAAATCCTTGTTAGTAAGCATTCCTCATTTTAACTACAGATCTAACAAAAATGGCATTTTTGATTTGTAGGATTATATGAAATAGTAGAGCACATAGGATTAATCTTTAAATTATATCTTCCTACGTTGTTTGGCAACAAAAACATTTTAACGTCTGATACCAAAGAACACACAATAAACATTTTGCTACTGTGATAAATTGCAGGTATAACAAAACACAAGCAATATTGTTCTGTGCTGTGACATTCCAGACACACAGTTTCT
Organism: Tichodroma muraria; assembly: GCA_013390105.1. Lineage (NCBI taxonomy): Eukaryota > Metazoa > Chordata > Aves > Passeriformes > Sittidae > Tichodroma > Tichodroma muraria. The sequence continues at coordinate 32,743 of WAAG01075827.1, read as the reverse complement.
CAATTTACATGGATGCCTGGATTCAACATTTTTGTTCAAGCCCCATCTTGGTTGAATGTTTTTCTTTACTTAAACAAAACCAAACCAACCAAACAACAACAAAAACTTAACAAATCCCATTTATCAGGAATCATTACAACATTTACTAGAGGATCCTTTCATTGCTACCTGCAGAGAGCAAATGGAGTAACAATGGAAAGTCATCTAAACTACTCTTTAGGCTTCCTTCAGATCATGTAGATCCTCCACTCAGACCTGTTTCCAGTTCAAAATGTCCTGAATTAGTAAAGCTCCACCTGTGTTGCAGTAAAACACTGGGACAACAGGCCCATGTGGAAATAGCCAGCATTTATGCTGTTTGCTTTGCACAAAGGGGGAGAAAGCTTCAGCAGGGAAGAACTGGTGTCACCTCTGCCCTGTTATGGACAGAGTGTGGCTCTGCAGGCACGATTGATAACAGGATGTGTGTGAACTGCACATTCCTCTCTCCTCTCCTACTTGTCTGAAGTTTTTCAAAGTGACCAAGGATATGATTTTACCCACCTGTCTTTAGTCTCAAAGGAGACATATTATTATTATCTCTTATTAGTTTCGAGATAAAACGGGCACAGATGGCATAATAGAGGACGCCAGGGTAGGATAAATGGAGAGTAAAGCTTAACTAAAGTTTGATCTAAAAATTAACAAACAAATAAACAATTAAAAAACAAAAAAAAAATTAGTAAGTTTTGCTTTGAACAGCTGGAAATTATTTTTTTTTCTCTTTTGGATCTATGTCACAGCTGAGAAATCCCAAAATGTTGATCAAGGAAAGCACACCCATGCTGTTTCTCAAATGCAACTCATCTGCACTTTCCCATTTCATACTTATTTGTAACAAAATTTCTTACAGGGGAAAAACCTCTTCTTTCCTCTCCTCTTCCCTCTGTTTGCTTTAATTTCTGTGGGAAATTTTTTATGCTTACTGCAAGTTATGGAATTAAACTGTGAAGTAATTTGCTCAGTCAACTAAAATAACTCTAGGACCTTAAGACTTTACTTCCCTGTTTGTTTAACATGTATGAATCCAAGTTACCTCTGTCTTCAAACAAGCTATTTTCCTCTGTGTGACACAAAGATCGTGGAACAATTCCCAGTGCCTTCCCAGCTATGAAACTTCTCTGAGACTGCAGAAACAGTGCCACATTTAGAGAGCAAAAAATAGATCCAGAGTGAAGGACCGTGTAGCTCTGAGCCAGACTTTCAGCTGTTCCGTAGGAACACTGCCAACTCCTTGCTGATCTTACTCCTGTGCAGCACAGCCCCATTGCCCTGCTGCTGAGCCTCCTCAGAAACCCTGCTCCTCTTCACTGGTCCCCAGACTTCCCCACTGCCCAACCTGCCACCCAGCTCAAGCCTCTGTCCCCCTGCTGGGGATGGGCAGCAGAGGATCTCCTGGGCCCAAATGCACCTTCACGCTCCTGCTTTGACCCCGATCCCCCGGTCTGTCCCCAAGCCTGTTACCAGTCAAACAGCATCACTTCTGTTTCAGTTCCTGACATAAAACACCAACCCACTTGACTGTCCCTACAACAGTTTGTTTTCCTATACAGGCTCTGACTTGGCAAAGAAAAACAACAAAAAAAGAACCCTACTAATAAAAATAACAACAGAAAAAATTAAATATTGTTGCATTTGCAGCGTGGTTAATGTCTTAGAGGGTTTAGTGACTAAATTCCTTGCAAAGCAGCCCCTGCTGTGATGTTTTCTAGGGCCCTTTATGCCTCTAAGCACCGGAATAGTAAATCTTCTTTCTTGAAATCTCTGTGGTATTTAATTATCTTTTGTTTCAGGAAACAAACTATCCATAATTTGACTTACAAAGATGGCTCTCATGTGGCCATGACATGATTTCATTTATCTTGTCTGCTTCAGGAAAGAAAGAAGATGCTCTGTCATAGCTGTTCTACCAAATCCAAAAAGCTTTTGTTTCTTCCTGGATCAGGAAGATTGTCAAATGTTTGCAAAAAAAAATATATTTCTAGAATTTAATACTAAAAAAATAAAATACTTATATTTTATGTTGCAAAATATTTCCAATTAAGAGCAAAGATTCAGATGTTTTCAAACAAGGAAAGTGGTCTTCTTTTGGTTGTAAGTAAATCTCAAGGGTTTTTTTCTGACCGTAATGGTATTTTTCTGACTTTCCATATGATGGACTAAATATTGGAGGAATTCTTTTACTGTGAAATCTCAAGCTAGTAAGAAGCAAAGAATGTAATCTATGATAGGCAGAAGTTGTACATTCTGTTCTACTTGAATAATAAGAAAGGGCAACTTAAAGTACCAACAAATTAATAGAGATGCCAAGAACCATCTGTGGGGATGAAGGGCTCAATATAGATGATGCTTTGAGCTCAGTTCACATGGTTGGACTGTAGCTACTTGAACTTCTAAAGGAATTGCTACTAGCCTACCTGCCTGTACAGTTTTCATGAAGAGAATAAATCATTATCAGTGTGTTAATTACTAAAGATTGTCTGCAATATCATTTGTAAGGGCAATATTGTCACTTTCCCTGACAAAAGTTTGCATTGCTTGATTCATCTTTCCTTGTAGATCACCTTGTTGATAAAATCTTTCCAGTGAATTCAGTCTGCCCAGTGAAATAAATAAAATAGTGCTGTTCAGTGTTACTTTTCAGTATAAAATAGGCTTCACATCACAGGTGATAATCTGAGTCACTACAGTTACTGTAGTGAATTTTTAAAATATTTTTGAAATGCGTTTTTTTTGTGTCTTTGCATTTTCTAGCTGTGATCAATAAAAAATGCAGCTCCATTTTTACTCATAGACCCATATCTATGCTCTTTATTCAGACTTATTATTTGAAAAGGCTGCTGGATATTTTCTTTGAAAGGGTTTTTAAAAACAACAAAACTTTAAGAAGATTCTCTACGTATATTTTAACACTATTTTACAAAGTGGTGCAGTCCTATAAATTAATTCACACCGATTTTTTACAGCTTTCATTTCCCCTAATTGCTCCATATAAACTAAAATGAATGTTTACAAAATAGATTAAAACTTCCTCTGGCTATAATTTATTAAATAAAATGTATCTGGTTAATTTGTAGACCATATTTTTTAAGCTACCCAGAAACAAAATTCATGTGGGCATTGAAGTTCAGGTCACCAATGGCTTTCAGAGGTAGTCTCCTCTTTTACATGTAACCATTGTTTGGTTATTGCATTTTTTGCTGGAGTGGTCAAGAAAGGCGAATGGATTATTTGTGTATTGAAACATTTTTCCTGCCTTGAAATATCAGAGGAAGGACTCATCTCTGAATGCCATCACAAAGCCCCGTTAGACCAGATTTTGTTCTTTTTTTACTCAGCCCAGGGATGCAGCAGGAGACAGGGAGCTCTTCTGTGTGTTTAGCAGGGGCTGTGAACGTACCCAAGGCCAGAACCATTCATCTGATGACAGAAGAGGTGGAGCGTCTGGCACCTTGAGCTACCTACTTTATGAGCAGTGGTGCTTTCAGGCCAATTAAAGTAGAAACACACATGGAAGCTTTGCTTGCACCTTTAACAGTGTTCACCAGTAGGCTTTATTCTTTCTTTCAACAGAGGACAATTATGGGATGGATGGGAAGGCTAAGCTGCCCAATTTCACTGGCGACATTGACTGGCAAGGACTGGAAGACTTGTACAGTGTGAATGAGAGTGTATATGAACACAGACACAACTTTAGACTTAGTCTGGCTGACTGGACTAATTACTTGAAGGATGTAGATAGAATGTTTGCACTGCTGAACAGTTACTACCAGCGAAATAAACCAGACAAGGACAGCACTGGTCGAAGCAACGGGGACGGGAACGAATCATCCACGCCGTTCGCCTTGGTGGAAATGACTTCTGCTGAGGAGTCCAGCGGCCTGACTGCAGAAGAGTTGCAGCTCATTGTGCCAACAGACTTTGCAGCCCTTTCTTTGAGCACGGTGAACTTAAGTCAGGAGAGGAAACTTGAATTAAACAATGATATTCCTGAGAAAAGTAGTTTGAATGACGCACACTGGAGAAGTAATCATCCAGCTGAAAAATGGATGGAGGATAAAGTATCGGACCGTTTCGATATGGATTTCAGTGGAAACGGTTTGATAGAGTTGGAGTCCCGGCATAGCTTCATGCTACAGCCCATCAGCATTCCTCAAAAAGACACTCATCAGGATAGTGACACTGTGGAAGATATATTTGAAGACCAAATGTTTCTTCCCATGAGGTCTGATGAACCCTTCGTTCATCAGACTGTAAACATATCCATTAGGGATTCACCTGTCAGTACCCAGGAAGAAGGAACTTTCTTAAAAAAAAACAAACAGAGTCTTGCAGGAGAAAGTTCACAAATCCTAAATGCAGAAGGCAGTGCCTCAGCTCCACTCTCCTTGGATTAGAACAAGTTGTAAACCGTTAAATAAGTTCTCCTTTTTCTTATTAGCAAACTAATAAAGGTAATCAAGACAATTGACATTCCATGTTTATTGTAGATACATTTTGCAGCTGAATTGAGCCCAGTTCAGTATTTGTCTCTGTGCATCTCTTTTTATTCACATGCACACTCTATCACTGTAATTCTCCACACTGGGAAGCAAGATTTACAGTTTTCCATTAAAATAAACAGTGTTAACTTTCAAAGGCAGTAGCACATTCTCTGAAAGCTAAAAATTATTTCTTCGAAAAGGATGTCCAAGTCACTTTCTCTATTTCCAAATGATCCCACCATGACTGAGTGTTTCAATCCACCCAGTATGCCTGCATAATATCTTTTTCATCAATTATTTTAACCACTGGCAATTCTTAATGCCATGCTTTCAAGTAAAATGCACTTTTAAAATCTGTATGCCATACCATTTATGCATCTAATACCTTACAGGTTCTCAGTTTGCTCATTGTCTTACAAAATTGTGAAACCCATAAAGAGACTGACCTGAAAGAGGTAAACACCATGGATTATGGAAACAGACTCTTCAAATATTATTTTAGCAAAAATATTGCATGTTTTTGTTGCTTTATTAAATTTACTCTCAGAAAGGTATGGCTAATGATTGTTAACTGTAGAAGGATTTGTTTAAGTTGGATTGTTTTCCTATATGTTGGTATTGTTCATATTTAAATTCCATTAATTTTTCTGACCTTTTTTTTTTTTTTTCTGATACTGGTAGAAAGGTTTACATCAGTACATAAATGGTTTTGTTGCCTACCTGATTTTTATTATTTTGAGCAATATCTTGAAAGCATTATTATCATTTTGAGTCTTAAATTCTTTTTTTTGTTTTGAACAGGCATTAAAGGGAATGATAAAATCATGTTAGGTTTCCATTATTTTAGACACAAAAGGCACATGAGGGTAAAAAATAGTAGTTTAGTAATAATTTTTGTTGTTGTATTCTAAATTTTTTCTTGAACTTTACCAAACATTAAATCATATTAAGTATAATACAAAAATGACTTCGAAAATCTGTATTACTCAAAACTTAATATTTTCCCTTTTATATAAATTTTTAAATAATTACCACAACAGCAACAAAAGAGAATTACCTCAAAGAGACGTAATTCCACAGTGTCTAACTCATGGGTGTGTTTCCTACCTGTTACGTGTTATTTAGTGTAGTGGATATTTTTTGGCTATTACAAGCACTGCAGGTTAAACTTACATTCATTACATTGTATTTTAAGTTGAAACTTTTTAAAAAGGAGATTCTTTTAGTAGGATTTTAATAATTTTAAGAAGCAGTCTTTTTGATGGACTCTGTAAATATGTTAAAATTACTAGTTCTTTATCTGATGTATGTGTCATGGGCTGATTGATAGAAACACATATTTATGGTCATGAATGATGCTATTTGTACATAGATTTTAAGTTACTAGGATACAAACTGTGTTTTTAAATCTTGTATAATATTTCTGTGATACTTTTATAGTACAATTCTGGCTTCGGGAAAGTCTAGAAGCAATATTTCTTGAAATAAAAAGTGTTTTACTTTACCTGCTTCAGAGAAGTCCACATGATCCAGTTTTCCTCCTGAATAAGTTTTATTTCAAAAATATGTTAACAGTTTCAGTTTTAAGAAACCATCCACATTAAAAGCAACAGGTAACAAAATAACACACAACATTGTTAGGTGTAAATTATTCCTGGAGGTGCGAGTAACGTATATGTTTTTTTGTTTGTTTAAGACATGCTGTGATTTGAATTTAATTCCAAATTCATCTGGTCCTTTCTCCCTTGAACTCCATGCACACTCCATGCACAACCAGCAGTTCCCAGAAGTAATGCAATGTTTCATGGAGCCATGTCTTGCTTTGTGGCTTCTCTCCTCCCTGCACAGCTCTCCCTGTGACAGCAAAGCACTGCAGACCAGACATGCAGTGCTCACCAAGAGTGAACCACAGATCCCTAGTCAGGACTTGTGTCTCCTCGTACAAGAGTCAGCGTGAAAAAGAATTTAGCTTTCAAGGTAAACTCTCTCTTACATGAACTCTGTGTTTGTTTGACGGCCTGTGAATAAGACTAATTTCATACCTAAACTCAGCCTCTGAACCTGTGCTTCTGGAACTCTTCTTTCTTTTACATAGTCCTGGGACTCTGATGCTGCTGCAGACATGAAGTTACAGGTGATGTCTGCAGGGATCAGGAACATGGATGAATCCAAGTGTTCAAAAAGCAGTCACTGCAATGTCAGACAGAGCCCTGAGAGAAGTCTGGCCTGAAAGTGCACTAGCAAGCACAGGATGCATCTCAAAGCAGGGTGCAGAGCAGGCTGAGCCAGCAAGTTTGGGAGGACTTGAAGGACAAAGGAAAATTGAAGCAAGGTCCCACAAAACCACCTCTCGTATCTTTGCGCAGGGAATTATTCAGCACCAACAACGTGCCCTACATTCTTTGAAAGTACAGTTCTTTGAAAGAACCAAGCAAGGTACTTTCTCTCTTAATGCTGGGGCAGAGACAAAGAAGGGAATGGTGCAACAGTGTGGTCCATCGATTCACCCCACTTGTCCTTCCTCCTTACCTGAGAGCTTAAAGTACTCATTCAGGAAATGGAAGAAAGAGCATCTTATTAAAGTTGTCTACCTTCCTTCTTCTAGGACAGTACTCAATCACCTAAACTATCAGCTAAACAGTTCCCTCCCTACCTCCTAAACTAGGTGGGAGCCTTTTTTACAGGTCTCTTATAGGAGGGTGGAGGAAAGAAAGTATAAAGGACATTCTGTAGGCGAGAGGCAAAGACAGCAATGGGCTCTGATCCTTGCTCTCTTGGAAACACACACCAAATATATAACTAAACCAAGTTAAAGAGGCCAAAATCTGTCATATCTCTTAAGTATGCAGCCTAAGCAGTGTGTTGCTGTCCCAATTTGTTTTGTATTTCTTTCTGCACAGGACTTCTTGTCCCATAGCCAAGGCAGACAAGTCCACGAGCAGCGCATGGTGTGACTGTCAGGAAGTTTTCACAGGCAATTGCAGGCTCAGGAGTGAAGCAAGTGCCTAAATCTGGCAAGTGCTCCCCACGTGGGGGAGGGCCAAGAGGATGACCTTCATGGCTTTTTGTGATCTGCAGAGCAGTAGAGATGTGTCTATTCTGAAAGGCCCCTGGAGATAGACAGGAAGAACTTTAAAACTTGCACATCTTTGGGATGCAGCAATGTTATGTGAAAAGTTTCATCTGGAATTTAAGATAAGGCAGCCACTATTGCCCTCACATCCTTGGACAGTGTGAGACACTTTCTGAGACAGCCTAGCAACTGAAAGCACTGCAGAAGAGCAAAGATGTGGAGTGCTTGAGTTCCAGAACTAGACATAGAATCACAGAATGGCTTGGGTCAGAAGCAGCCTTAAAAATCATCTGGTTCCAGCCCCCACCATGGGTAGGGACGTGACTTAGAGCTGTTATCTTGTTACTGAGGTTAATGCACACTAGCAGCTTTGCAAAAAACCAAACATTTGGATCAGAGCATTATTCTGGAGTTCAGCCACCTGCAGGTTTTTGTGACAGTTGAGGGAAGGTACTTTAGAGTGCAGGTCTGAGCACAGACAACCTCCATTCTCCCAACCAAAATCCCTTGTGTAAAACAGTCAGAGCTGAGAAGCCAAGAGGTGTAACAGCCTTGTCCAAGGAAGATCTGCCCAGGACTAGATTTGAGCCCTGTGCAGCCGTGGGTGCCTGGGTATATGTCATGTTGTAACAAACTTCTTCCTTTAGTTTCAGCAAAACCCAATCCTGTTTGTGTGCTCTGACATCGTTTTTCAGCGAGAACCGATGTGCAGTAAATACGATAGGAGCCAGAGAGCAATTTCAGAAATGCTGGGTCACACCTGGGGAAGGGGATGCAGTCACAGCCTGAAGCGCCTGGGACTGCCAGGAGCGCGTCCTCAGCCGCTCGGGCAGCAGGTGTCAGCGCGGAGCCACGGCACAAGCGCCTCTCCCGGAGCCGCACCCCGCCCTGCGCTTCCAGCGCCGCCGAGGGCTCCGAGAAGCGCCACAAACCCAACTACACCCGCCTGCCTCGGTTTCACAGCTGCGGCCTCGGAGAGCGGTGACGCGCAGGGCGATGGGAAAGATGCTTTCGTTGTGTGGTTGTATGTATTGGAAATGAAAACGTGTTAGTCTTTGAAATCAGAGAGGATCTGGACCCAATCAACACGCGTGATATGCTATTTTTTTATTTCCAAGTATCAAGTATTCAAGAGTTTGTTTTGTAAACACACGTTTACAACAGATGCTGACAGTAGGTTTCATTAAATCATAGGTTATATAACTTTAAAATTACTCTAAGCTCTGCTGAGAAATAAATATAAATTAAAAAAAAAATACAGGAGCCTAAAGTATGCAGAAAAACCCAGCATAAACCAATTATTCTCTTTTTACCACAGCACAGCACCCACACACTCATACCACCAGACATACTCTACAAATTTCCTTAATACTCTACACATTTGCTTAATAATGAGTTTTTAAAAAAACTAAACAGTTACAGGCAGTGTGCCCACTCCATGCTCCTACAATACTACCCAGACTGTTGCTGTTCTGCACAAATCATTTGGTAGAGGTATGCACTGCAGCCAGGGACCAAACTCCCATGTGCTCAGCTGGTGAAAAGAGCAGGTCTTCCTTTAGGAAAGCCTCCACTCAAATGTGGATCTCACTGACACAAGATTTTCTTCTTCTTTAAATGAAACTCATCTTTGGATAATTTTGTACATTTTTTTTGTTTTGTTTGGAAATTTCCCTCCAAGTTTTCAAATATGGAGTTTGCTACAGAGGCAAAATTTCTGGCCTGTTGGTCAGAAGTGTGATTTGTGCTATTAGTGCTTTCAGTGCTATTTAGAATACAGACACCTGCCTTGCATGAGCAGCCCAGGCACAATAACACAAAAAAATATGGTTCAGAATTCAAAGTGGAAATTTTGTCTTCAAGATTTTAAAACCAAACCGCCCTTTTGCAATTCATAGCTCACTTTAAAGTCAACCAGATTTGGCCTTTTTCCATTCCTAGAGATAGAATTTGCTCTTATTCTACCCCTCTCTTTCTGGTATTCCATGAAAGAACATTCATATTTCAGAACTCAATCCTCATTTTAATTCAAACACTTGCTAATATTGCTTGGTTAAGTAGTTCCAGAATTTAGCCCAGTGTTTCTTATCATTACTACAGAATTTATTTTTAGCCCCTGCTTAAGCAAAGCAACTAAATAAAGTAACATGCTATAGCAGGCTGAATACATTCTACACGAGACTTTCGTGGTCTGTGCAGCTTTCACTTTACCTAATAGTGCCGGGCCAAATCCTACACAGGCTCCTGAAATTACTTTCCCACAGAAGAGCCAGGTAGGAATTGGCCCACCAGGAATTACTGTCTTTGTCGGAGCAGTCCAGACTTTAGGAACAGAAACACGTGCAGTTGCATCATTGACATGCCTTGAATACGTCATTTAAGTCATAGTGAATACATCATAAAATACTTCAGTACCTATTAGCACCACAGTGTTGTTTCGTTTAGTCTTTTGTCCAGAGATTATCACGTTGTCTCACCCTTCATCAAGGTGAACAACATTTTGGATGCTTTTTGTAGCCCTTCGTTTAATTCCACAGCTTTTTGCCTATTCTATATAATGAACAAAACATTGTTACAGGACAACATCGTGACAACTGGTTTGAGATTGAAAAAATAAAAAAAATACAATACATACAATGGATAATGCAATAATTGAAGAGTAGAATGGAACTTGGATAAATAAGCAGCTATTCTGTAACACTTGAAGTCAAGAAAACTTTGGAGCTACTTTGAAATTGCAGAGCTATGTGTTTAACAAGCTTTATCAATTTAAAAAAATAGCTGAACTGAAGGACTGGAGGGGTGACTGCTAAAATTATTAACTGTACTTATCAACTGCAGTTTAATGTAACAGATATGGCCAAGGGACATGAGTAGTGTTAACTTTTCTCCTTAATTTACGCAATAAATTATGAAGAAAATATAGGAAAAATTTTCCTTCCTGAGGATCAGGTAGGCTTTCAAACCTTTGGCCACAAAGTAACATGTATTAGTGATAGTCAGTGTAAAGCAGACAAATCATCTGAACCCTGGCCACACCCTGTCCTCACACTGAAAGCTCCACATCTCTACTCTGTGTCAATATTTACAAGCAATCATTTTGAAATGTTATTTGTCAAACAAGACATTAAAAGAAAAAAAAAGAAGAAAGCCCTAATTCCCTACAAAAGAATATATCTACCATCATGATGTTGACTGCCCATTTTCTAAGCCCTGAAATGATGAAAATGTCCAAAGAATCAAGTCCAGTATGTGAAGAACCTGAAATGTGTTGATTACAGTTTTAATCTATAAGTAGCAAACACTCTGTCCAAAGCAATGATGATGCAGGTCACAGTCCTGGTAAATCTATGTTACCAGGTGTTTTAAGCCCCTGGAAAGCAACCACAGCTAGATGGCTTCAGCTGGGGGAACCCAGATTCTGAATCATGCAGCATGGCATCTTCTAAGTCATTGTAAAAGACACGTTGTTGAGAAAACAGGAATAGATAAACTTGCTTAGGAAGTTTTTTGTCTTTGATCTCCAAAAATAGCAGTAATAACCAGTGAATAGATTATAAAAGCTAAACAAGTTTGGTATTCCCTAGTTCACACACAGGTCGCTAAAGCACCAGCTTGTTAACTTCCAACACAAGGTACGGCCTATTTCTTCAGCCTCAACATTGGACTGGTGAGGCCAAGAATCTGGCCCCGAAATAGCAGTAAGACACGTTGGACCTATTTCTCATCAGTTTTATGTCAATATAACACCATGAAGAGCTGTGGTATCACATGCACAGAAAAGTGTAATAAGGCAGCAATTATTCAGGCATTTTGGGGGAAAACCCGCAAGAGCAGCGCAGAAGGTGCTGACCCCTGTCCCAGACACCCTCCCTGAAGTTCCACTGAGCAGGCAGCGCTCTGCTCCGTTTGTGCGGGATATTGACTATTTGCATCTGAACCTCTAGGTCCAAATCCCGTGAAAGGGCACAATTCGAGTCCACAGCATTACTTGAGCAATCTCATGGGCTCTAAGGTCAGAGGATGCCTTTATTTAATCTATCTCCCCATGTAACACACAGGTTTTCAGACAGAAATTCATAAAATAAGTGAATGGCAGGAAGAGCAAGAATGAATCTTAGACCATTCCCACAAAATATTTTGAATTTGAATTCTATTTGAAAACTACAGCCTTCCTCCATTGCCAGATACATAAGTAGCCACACCTGAATGCCACAGGAGAGTGCTCAAGTGCTACTTTGTGCTATTCTGGTTACAACTATCACTGAATCCATGGGGGAAACACTCATCATAGAAATACTCTTTGGATAAAGGAATTCCTTTTTGAATGCAGACGGGATTCAGTCCCATATGTGCATTATTTTCAAGTGCATTACTTAAATACATAAATTTACCCACATATTTAAGTGTTCTGCTGGATCAGAGCCATAATGAATGAATAGCTAGTACCTACAAATTAATAAGCAATATTAAAAAACCCCATATTTTTGAAAACACTATATTCAAGTGTTTGTAATTAATTTAGGACCTTCAAATGTACATTTCTAATACCTAGTAGGATATTTGTGCCTCCACTTACATAACACTACGTTCTGAAGAACTGCATGTTACTGCATGCACTTATAAAGATATATAGGCTGGCCAAAGAACTGAAAGTTTCCAAATAAATACAAACTGCACCATAATATTCAAAGTTTCTTGCAGCTGCTCACACTGTACTGAAAGGCTATAAAATGTCATTGACTCAAAATTATACCATATTTTATCCAGTATGCTCAAGGGGAAGAAGGGGGGCCAAAGCCAGAGAGTTTTTGACTAAAACTGGAAACATGAACAGTCCCACTCTCCAGATTATTCTAGCCCTGCAAAGATCTACAAATTATCTCCTGAGGGTGCTGCATTCATAAGCACCCAAGGCCGCGGCTGCATCCATTCTGAAGTTTTCTCCTTTTTAAGGAAACAAGGGTGAACAGGAGGCTGAGCAGGGACAATTAACCTGTTCACTCAAGTCCATGTATTTGGGCTACTTCTCCTCTCATGTTCCTCACTCTAAACCACGACTAAGTGGTGGAAGAGGGAGTTAGTCTGTCCCTATGAGGACATGGGTGCACTCTGACCATCACCAGATGTTGTTGGTCCACGTTATCACAGGCTGGTAAGCTGCAGGCAGGTGACTCGGGTTTGCTACCAATAGCAGCCTGTGGGTGAGCAGGACACCTGCTCCACCTTTTCTTGTATGCACTGCTACCAAACCTTTCGTGTTTTGGGACAGAGAGAGAAGGTGGTAAAAATTACAGCTTAAAGGGATTTTATGTTCTATGGTGAGAGGCTCTCACAGTAGGAAGACAGCACAGGCCCCTTCACCAGATGACAGGCAAAGCTCTTTTTTAGTTCCTGTGAAGTCAGTTTAGCACCATGTGTCAACCAAGACTACTGCTAGGGGTGCACTGGAGATTCTGCTTCCTCCAGCAATGACAGCCTGAGAACACAGGGTTTGCTCAGCAGGTCTCAGCCCATATACCAGTCAATGACAATGCTGGAATTGACATTTCTAGGAATTGAATGTGTTTCCCCTGCATACCTTTATTGGCTTAGGTTAGACTGTTATAGATTATTCACGAGAAACCTTCCTTCAGGAATCAATCAAAATTGACTCTCGACAGAGTTCGGGTTTTCTTTCTTTCAGAGGATGCTGACTTAAGTGAATTTGTAGAAATTTATCTGCATTGCCAAAATTATCTATACCCAAAACCAGGAAAAATTTTGTTTGAAAAGTAAGGAATTACATTTTGTTTTGCACATAATTCTTAAAGAAAAACTAAAATTTAATTTCTAATTAAAAATTGAAAGTACATAAAGAAGGCTTTTTCGGTATTTCTAAAGTTAACATCTTTCTTTCTACATTCTGCTTTTTCAACCATTTAGGAAATATGAATGTTCTTGGAAGTCGAAGGGTCAGGATATCCTAAAAAAAAGATGGTCTCCATTGCAACAAGCTCTGAAATCCCTTGAAAGCTCAGAAACAGCAGCAGCTGCAGAAGTGTCACTTTTATCACTTTCATTCTTTGGCATCAGTGCCATTAGTTCCTGACAATCCTAATCTGATCTCCCTTGGTTTTTGTATGGAACAGAAGCACACAAGGCATGAAATATAAGAGATCGGGATAGATGATTAATCTTCAGTCCTTTACAATTCCCTACATACTCTTGTTTCTGAGGTATTTGAAAAGATTGTCACTCTTCTCCCTGTGATGATTAAAATGGGGAAGTGATAAAAACGGACGAGTGCTGGGCTGCAATTACACTTTGTCCTACTACTTTGGCAATTTTTGCCACGGTAGAAAATTCTTGGTGCAACAAGCATTTGAGACTGAAGCAAAAGGAAACATTTTTATCATCTATTCTGATCTCCTATAGCAAATACATATATACATATATATATACCAAACACCTTTGAGCCAAGGAAATTTATTTCTCAGGACAAGAAGTGAAGAAGCCAATTATCTCAGGAAGTGTGTGCTGACTGAAGACACATTGTATCTGGTGGCTGCTCAAGAGGAAAAGATGTTCTCAGGCTCAACCAAAAAAAAAAAGCTGTTAATACGGACAGAATCAAAAGACAAACAAAATACGGACAAGGAAGAGGTCAAAACAATCAATATTCCTCTATTTTTGGGGCAGGAGAATTGGAGTTTTCAGACAGGAAGAGTAAGAATTGTCACAAACTACATAAGTGGACTGAGATATTCTGAAATAAGCAGCCCCATGAGTAGTCCCATGTGCTGGTCAAGAGGATCCAGATGACAAAAGGCAGTTGGCAAAGGCAGAGGGAAATCTACTCTTCCCAGGACAACTCAATGGATGCCAAAGAGAGTGCTGCCTTTATTTTCAAGGACTTGGTTCCATATAACGTTTGATCAATACACGTTCTAAATTGAAAAATTAAATCAGGAATAACTGTTCAAAAATATGTAGAAGCTCTGCTCTTCCCTATTTATTTTCACACAAGTTCTCTACTCAGCAAAATCCAAACCAGACTATCACTGAGTCCTCTTAAAAGACTGCTTTTTAATTTCCTACTCTTCTAAGACTTCCCCTGCAGGGCACAATACAGCCTTGACTTCCCAGTGTCCAACAGACATAATTTTCTGCCCTTTGAGACATCATTAGTACCTCATGAGCACGGCACTACAAAGCCTCCAGAGCAAGAAATGAAATGCCAAGCACATTTGATTGGAAAGTCTCAGCATGTCCCAGGGAGAGAACACACTACAGTAATTTGGAATAAACAAAGGCCACACCACATCCTGCAAGTCCACACTTGCTGATAATTTCTATTCTTAGCTCTTCACTCGGAGGGCCAAAGGAGAGACAAACTCACCCTTTGCCTTCACAGGAGCTTTCAGTGAAGCTGAGAAAAGGAAAGGCAGACATCTGTGGGACAAAGCACACAACAGGACCTCCAGGCCTGTCCCACCAGCCTGCCCAGCTCCGGGCAGCCAGAGAAGCAGGAAGGAGAGGATCTGAGCCAGCCCTCCCTTCCCAGCTGCCCCGGGTGTCAGAGCGCTCAGTGCATCGGTGGTGCCAGGAGTGCAGGGAGAGCTCCTAGCTGGCACCACGGTGGGCAGGCTGCTGGCAGCCCCCTGGAGGGGTCCCTCAGCCCACTCCTGCAGCCTGAACCCTGCTGCCGCTGGCTGCGAGGGACACACCAGTCCCAGACACCAGACAAGGCCATCAGCTCTCCCTCGGGACTTTCCCACTGAAGCTGAGCTAGACTGGCATGCAATTCTGAAGGACGGACAAACTTCCTATCAGGCTATAACCAGCTGTTTTCTTCTTCAGGAAAGTATGGATTTGGTGCTAGTAACAGCCACCCAAAAACCATTGCAGAAATACGCACACATCTGCTCTGGTATGTGTGTATGATTCCTACATCTTAATGTTACTATAAACAATACTGAAGTTTTTTACTTCAAGCATTACAGCATCCTATATACTTTGTGAAGAATGACTACATCCCATCAAGTGAAAATTAATGCACATTTTGACAGGATAAAGATGTTACAACTCAACATTTGCAAACGTTACCTGATGCATAACTCTCGTATGGCTTGACATGTTATTAACAGTACTTTAAACCTTATGTTATTTTTTAATTTAATGATTACGCCTGAAAATAGCCCCTTTCAAATTCAGTTGCAATAATGTCTTTAAAAGCAAGCTTTAGACTTAATTTGCTGCACATACAATTATCCAAATAAGTTGCATAGTTTAAATAAGTTCAGTTGTGCTTTGTAGCAGAACTCACAGTAATTACTCATCTCTTAAAAATACAATTTGCGGATATGAAGTTGACAACACATTTAAGCATTTTTGTGAGTCTAGACATCAACAATATGAGTTTTTGTCACTCTTCCACTGACTTCTGCTGTTCATAACACCTCAACTTTACAATGATATTAGATCAGAGCATGGACATTTAATGGACACATCTGAAATAATTACAAACACAATTTTTAAAACTCCATTGTCGGGAGGTGAGAAATAATAACTTGGGTTGGTTTGAGGTATCCAGCCCTCAGGAACATATTATGGTTGTTTGCATCAAGCTTTGTTGGTTTTTTCACGTGTTACATTTAGATTAAAAATAGAAGGCACGGGTGTTTTACAAGGCGCCGTAACTAAGTCAACCAACAAAACTAAATATTACATTACCAAGCCAGGGGTCTATATCTCAACAGTGACTTCTTCCAATGCATTTTTATTTGAGGAATTTATTGCTTCTGAAAAAGGGCCGGGGTAGGTCTGTGCTAAGCAGTTCATTCCTTGTGCCACACTGATGTCTCCTTGGGAACTGAAGGTAGGGCAGGATCTAGTCCGTGCATAGTTTTGTTGGGGTCCAGCTTGTCCAACCATCTCACTCACAGTGTTCACCGGCGAAGCCCTCCAACTCTGTCTCTGCAGTTGCTCTTCTTTACACTTTATGGAATACCAGGCCAGGAAAATAAAAAAGAATCCCACGAACTTGAGAGCAGCTGCCAACCCAAAGTAGACAAAACGAAACGAGGTGACATCGTATTCCCAACAAGATCCTTGTATGCCGCAATCCTGTTGCCAAAGCATGCACGTGGTGTCAATAACAGCCCCAAAATAAATTGGAGTGGGAATGTAAGCTGAAACAAAAATAGCAAGAGAAATAATATGTGTTAGCATATTGTTGGAAAAAAAAAAATGCCCCAGCCAAAGGAACGTTTTTGAGATTTCTACACTGCTGTTCTCACATGAAATGTAAAACATGGAAAACTGGCCAGCCAATCTTCCCACCAATACTATTTACCCCACACGTGAAACCTACCACAGATGAGAAAGAATTCAAAGAACCAATGCAGCAGCACCTTACAACAGGTACTTCAATCTGCTGTCCCCAGACAGTTCTTCTTGAGCTACATGTCCCTCCCAAAAAAATCCAGTTTTGCTCTCAGGAAGATAGAAGGTGAAATAGATTATCTCCAAAGCATTACCTGTTGAACATCCTTTGCCCATGAGCTGGGAAAGGTGCTGTTTTTTAGATTAAGGTGAAAAAGCACTGAAGATCACAAAAGGTTTCTGAAGATAGATGTAAGGGGTAAGACCATTAAGATTACAAATTCCCTTTTGAACAGATCTTCCCAAGAAACAGATTTCCAAGGCAGCTAAAAATGCAGCCAGTCCACTGAATGCTCCTGCTTTCTCCAGAAATACAACATTTTTAAGATGAGATTGAAACATCCTTCCTCAAACAAAATTTGAAGATGCAGCTTTATGGGCTTCTCTTGTTCTCTTAGAACAAACCTTGCTTGCTCCTGTATTTCATAGTAGCTGAACACCTGGAGTGTTCTTTAAGGGCAGGATTTTAGAAATTCAAGAGCTTGAAAGAGTATGCTTTGAAAAATAAAGACTTTCAATATCTATCCATTTTTACTTTGAAACACTTGACAAAAAAGACAAGACATTAAATAATATTAGAAGACATTAAGACATTAAGCAACAAATGCTTATTTTAAAAATCAGAAAAACTTGTTATTGCTGAAAGCAAAAAAATTCTCTTTTTGTAAGCTAAAAAATCCTTATAAAATAATATTTAGTAACTATTAATTTTTAAATACAATTTAAAACTGCAAAAATTTGTCTTTCTGTGAAACAATGTTGTTCTATAAAGTCAGTAACCAAAAAAATAATCACATTTTCAGATGCAATCTTTACAGAAGTTATTCATTTTAGCTTCCTAATACAGTTAGTCAAGCAATTAGTTTCAGATTTATGGAATTTTAATACTTTTATGGTGCATTTAAGCTGAACATGGCCTTTATGGAAATGCTGAGCTACTGTAAGACTTACCAAGAGTTCTTAATAAAACAAACTGCATTCCTAGGGCAAAGGGCCGCTCCCCATCTTCCACAGACCTAGCAGGTGAACAGAAAACTCCAGTGAAGAAACAGCCATAACCAATAATCATCCTCGTATGTTCTGGCTCTACCTCATGGCTTTTTCCTCAGCTGTAGAAAATCTTTGTCTAAATTTCTTCTCTTTAGCTTCTACTATTGTTAACTCCTACTGCTAGGAAAAAAATACAGCCAGCCCCTCCTGGACCTGTTTAATCAAAATCTCAGTCATGCCTTTTGACCTTTCTTTACCTGTGTAAGGCCTGAAGAATTTGATCCAAACACATTAAGGAAAGTTAGAGAATCCACATAAAATGTTTATGGCTTCTCATGATAGTTTTCTATCATTTCATATATCTTAATTTTTTTTTCTTATTTTTGAGGTAAATTAGAATTAATAGATAACTAAATTGCTGAAGGGTGGACTCAATTTCTGAATTTAAAAAATCTTTGTGTAGCATAAGCATTTTGGAGTTACTTTAGGAAAAATATCAGTACAAACATCCAAACAGTCCCTTAAAATACCTTTCCGATTCAAGTAAAAACAAGATTCCTTCCAGTAGTTTCAAAGGAAAAATGTCAAGCTTACAGAGACTAAGTACAAAGTAATAAAATTCCACACTGCAACTACAATTTTAGTAAACCACAAATTATCTACGGATTTTAAAATATTTTTAATTCTTAATCTAAAGGTCTCAAAATAGTCAGCTTCTAATGACATTGAAATATACCATAAAAACACACAAAAAGTCTGCAGGCAAAGGGATGCAGCTGTGAAATCCAGTTTTGAAATCAAGAAATCGAAAAATTGGAAAACCAACTTGGGCCACAGACCTTCAACCAATGCACAAAGCACATAGTATGTGGTTTGGGACAGCAGGTGTCACTGTCCATGTGTGTGGGCCCCCATTTTTTGTACTGAGCATTACAAAGTCCTGTTGGAGATGTCCCTCATGTACCTCACTATTGTGTGGTTCACTGCAGTATTGATCTTCATTTGCCTTTGCTAATTGCGATGCAAGGACAATATTTTTTTATTACTATTATTTTACATGTGGGAAATCCAGAGACAGAAGGAATAAAGTCAGAAGTCCCTGAATTATAATGGTGCTGTGTACAGAATAGCTGAGATAAAGCTGAGCAGCTGGAATTCTGACGGGTCCAGCCCCAAGTGCCTGGCTTCAATGTCCCCACAGTGACCCTTACACCCGTTCTGTGGACTTTTTGAAAAGCAAACTGGAAGGCAAAATTCCTCAGTGTGACATAGCACAGTCCTCCCTGTGTCAGCAGTAGGCTCCTGCATAAACCTTAGCCACTTGAGCTGAGAAAATGACAGCAATGACAGAGAGTGCTTGTCCTTTTAGCACTCTTAGGAGGGGGTGAGACTCCTGCCAGAGGGCTTCTCAGCTGGGCTCACAACTGAGTCTTAGGATACCAAAGCTAAGTCCTGACCTGCCTCATGTTTTCCAAAGTTCCATGACCTATTACAAAGACCTGTCATTATTATTATTTTTAGAGGGGCGTTAATTTGTCCCAGAATATCAAAACAAAGCTCTAAAGGCAACACTACCAGAAGGAAATCCTACTTGGTTGGGAAGACCATTTTCACAGAAATAAAAGGCACAAGACTGGTGTAAAAAAAAATCTCAATTTGAGGACAGATTTTACACAAAACCAGGACAAAAGGTGTATCTTCCAAGAGAAGTGGTCGATGCCTCATGCCTTTCAGTGTTTGGACAATGTCCTCACTAACTGGTTTTCATTTCTGCTCAGTCCTGCAGCAGTCAGGCAGTTGGACTGGATGATTAGAGAAAGTATTTACCAGAGCATGTAGGGACAGCACAAGGGGCAATGGCTTCAAACTGAGACAGAGTCTGATGTTCAGATTAGATATTAGGAGAAAAGTCTGCACTGTGAGGGCAGCGAGGCACTGGAACAGATTGCCCAGAGAAGTGGCAGATGCCCCATCCCTGGAAAGTTCAAGGGCAGGCTGGATGGAGCTTTGAGCAACCTGGTCTGGGAAAGGTAGCCCTATCCATGACAGCAGGTTGGAACTAGATCATTTTTAATGCCCCCTCAAACACCTTCAGATTCTATGATTCTGTGCTCATTATAGGTCCCTTCCAACTGAATTGTTTTGTTCTTTTTTTTTAAATCTTCCAACTCATCTTCATCTGAAAAGAACTTACTTCTTCAGCTATGAGCTCTTCAGCTTCAGATCCCACACCAAACAGACATCTTTAAACTATTCTTTGTCCTCCTGTTACAGCAGAACCAATGCTTATGGGTATGCTTTGTAAATTCTAGTAAGTAATTATATAATCTTCCCCTAATTCCTCATTCTCTTTAAACAGCAGCAACATAGATTAAACAAATACAAATTTATTTTAGCAGTAGAACATATTCTATTTTTCCAACTCACTTTTCTTTAAAAATCAGCAGAAATTCACTTACAGAATCTGTTTTAAATGGACAAAGATGTTACACGGAATGATTATGTTTATCAAACTAGACAGCAGAGATGGGAAAAACCAATCCAAAAATATTAATGCTTTTTTTCAAATTGACAAATAAATGCCACTGCCTTTTTTCTACAAAGGCTGTATTGTTCTGCATCCTTAGAGTAGTGGCAATAACACCACTACTACAGTACAAGTTCAAAATTCTTGTGAAGATAAAAAAAGAAGACTCAAGACCAGGCATATGGCAGGAATGAGCAATTTTAAGAATGAGAAAAGGATAATTTTAAATACTAACTTTTTTCATTTGCATTTGAAAATCCAAACCATTGCTCTAAGAAGGTTGAAAATTTTTCAGGAATAATCATTTTCTTCCATGATGTTTTGCTTATTTTCTCTTTATAGAACCTGGAATTTACTGCACACTTTGTGTTTCCTAAAGTAGATTATCATGCTACATACTGTACATAGGGTGAAACAGATTTCACCCTATCCCTGTCAGCCCTTTCCCTTTTTAAGGCTACACAAGGATTCTATTCACTTTGTAAGGATACACAAGCTTGACAGGCACCGGTGATAGCGGGCACGGCAAAAATGCTTACAAAACATAACTGAGTTTTTCACCTGAGTGTCACTATGACTGCTGATGGCTGGGCACATGCTGTTATAAGGGTTACAATGAAGAGAAATACGAGGAACGGGATGAGCGTGTTGCAGGTGCGGTCGCACTTCCCAGACACAGCGTAGCCGTTCTCATTCAGGTAGGTTTTGACAATCACCAGCCGGAGCTGACTGCGCTGGCCCACTGTCGGCGGAGTGATCACCTGGCGACTCTGCACACAGGCACATTCTGTGTAATTTCTGACCTGGGAGAGCAAAGAAGAACGTTTCCATGTGAAAAATATAAGTAAGAAAGATGTTGCAAAGAGACATCGTATGACAGTTCTGTGGTACTTCTCAACTGAGAATCTTCTGCCTTGAGCATCATTACCCCAAGCACAAGCAAAGCTGTCTCCAAGTAACTTTAAAGCTGGCCAGGACCTTCTGTGAAGAGGTTGTCTTTCCATTGCTTTATCCAGTCTGAATTTAAAAAAAACCTGGAATATATTTGGGAAATACTGACAAAACAATTCGATTACTTCTGACAAGGAGGCTGGAGGAAAATACTGTTTCTACTGTACTACAAAAAATGTGAGGAGGCACTCTTCAGGCAGCAGTGACAATGCCATATTCTGAAATTCAGCAAGCCACTGACTTTCATATTCAGGAAGTGTCTTCTGCCATCTTAATGGAAGGCTACCCAGATATGGCCAAAGAGCAACAAGCTGCACTTTATGCTTGAAGCTCAGGACTTTCCACCTGGGTCTAGACAGGAGCAAAAACAGAGAATAAAGGGAAAGCAGAGACTGAAACAGTGAGACTGGAGGACTCACTGAGAGATTCCTGAATGGACAAAGAGAATGAAATTAAGATGAAGGGATTGAATAAAGAAGTAGCATTTCACAGGCAAACAGGACTGTGATTTCAACAAGGGGAGGAAGAACTAGATCAGAAAAAGCCTTCTTTCACATTTATGCTACTCCTGTTTTCATCTAATGTATGGCAAAGGGGTGTGTAGCAGATCAGAATATTCCAGTGTTAAGGAATAAACTGGCCAGGACATATGCGATGTTACAGGAGGGAGCTTTCTGCTTCAATTTTTGCATTCATCAAACCTTGGAACACACAGGCACAGAAGTTACAAAATCATCTTAAAATAGTGAAAAGCACTTAGATATCAAGATATATCCAAATCATGGCTGTTTGTCAATTTTAATGTATACCTTTATACGCATCTATGCCATCATGTAGCCTCACACTTTTTTCCCCATGGGATTTAGCTGAACATTTTCATAATGCATGTATTTATCCAGGATTTTCACAGAATCACAGAATGACTAGGTTGAAATAGAGCTCCAAGATCATCAAGTCCAACTCATGCCCTAATACCTCAACTAGACTGAGTGCCACATACAGTCTTTTCTTAAACGCATTCAGGGATGTGTTTAAAATGTGACTTCAGGTATTTTTTTCCTCAGACTAAGAATATTCCACTACAAAGATGTAAAGACTCATATTTCATTTGGATTTTCTGTAACACTCACTATTATAGCTTAACTCTTTCAAAAAGAGTCATTTATCTTCAAAACAGTTATGAGCTATTGATGTTATCTTTATTTTGTAGTTAAGTAACTGAAATGCACGAACATGGGTGATTAATTTGAGACAACTGGAATCCTTTTTTTCAGAACGTTTTCCATTGTACCCAACTAAATATATTCTAAATGTAATTTTTCATGCCTTCAAATACAGATTTAGGCAGCCCATCTACAAGTGGCACTTCTGGTTGTTGCTCATGTTCATCATCCAGACTGAATGAAGAATATGAATGAATACAAGACTATATGAAGAATATTCTATATGAATAATACAAGACTAATGACCAACAGGGAGAAGTTTTGTTTAACTGACATGCCCAACATCACTTAGAAGCAAAGCCAATGACAGATTCTGGTTTCCCCAAGGCAGCACTCCACTCTAACATCACATGAGTACCTGATTTCTTTCTACAATACCTCACCCTAAACTCCTTATTGCTCTCAAACGCAAATGCCAAATAGGAATCCTACAGAGACCTCTTTACTACACAATCCTGGTTCATCATCAGCGAAACTAAGTCTGTGTATTAAATGAGACAGACATAGCATGACAGAACTATTAGGAGTATAGGAACAGATATACGTATAAATACATATATATATATATAAAACAGGTATGAACTGTACACTGGTATCCTTTCCTCTTAATTTGAACTTCTAAATGGTTAATTTTGAAAACACTCTACGTTATAAACTTAAATCCAAATATTATACGTTAGCAGCATTTTATGTGTTATACAGTGGCACTGACTTATTGTTTTTAGAAGTACCATACAAAAAGGATTATTTAATCAAAAAAAATGCCTTTTCCAAGAAATATCAGCCCTATTCTATTCACCATTAGCTACTGAGTTAACACTTCAGGTCATGAAGCATCTTTTCTTAAATCATAAGCTGCAATAGTATGTTTCAAAACCAGTAGTGAAGAGCACACACTCCCAGAGTATTTCCCTACTAAATAAATTAATACTGCCAGTTCAATATCAGGTGAAATGCAACAAAGATCAAGGCTGTCTCAATCCAGGAAAGCAAAAATTAGATTATATAGACACTGAAATTTAACCACAGGCTCACACTGCAGGCTTTTCCAATTGGTCAAAACAATTTTCTACTAAAAAACAGCAAGATAATCTAAAAAGGAAAAAAAAAAAATTAAGGAAAACTAATCTGTTCTCAGTGGCATCTATGCATGAACTAGCTTTATCCAGGTGACCTGAGAAAACACAGTGCTGGACCTAACATCCTCCTGCTTCACAGGCTGGCTCATGACTGCAAACCAGGAGACTGATACTTTTTAAATAAGCTTTCTGGAAAGCACAGTCAAGCCCTCAGAAAATCAATATTTACATTACTTCTTGTCTTTCTTAATTATCCTTTTTTAAAGGACAGTTCTGTAACAGAAGAATTTAAGAGTTCATTTTTTAAGGAAACTAATATGACCATAATGCTCTGTTGATACTTAAGCCAGATTCTACTTTTCAACTGTCTTCTTGTGCTCAGTCCTGGAAACTGCCAAATTTCCATGGTTTGGTTTTGCCAGCAGGATGTCCTTCTCCAGTTCAGCATAACCAGAATGCTGGGTTGTAACAAACCATGTATTTCCAAGAAAGAAAGTGGATTATTAACATCTTTTAAGTTCTGGTTACTTGAGTTTGATGACAACCTTCATTTAGCCTGGAAGAGGTTTAGAAAAAGGCCATGGGACTGGTTGAACTGTTTTACAAGAGCAGAATACATGGGCAGTCTTCACCTAGCCAGGCAAACCACAGACCCATCAGTGCACTGGTGCAGGTGCAAGAGCTACGTGGGCAAAATGATGACACAAACTGAGGCTGACACAAACACCAATGACTTTAAACAAATCCTAACTAAATTTAAACATGAGTTTAAAACACTTTCAACTACCTGAAGGGTTAAGTTCTTCCTTCAATTCAGAGGGGGAGTCACAAGAAAACCCAAACTGCTCTAGAAGGTAAGACTGAGCTTGAAGAAAGACAGTTTGACATGGCTGCCTACATTAGCAGAAAGCTGAGTAGATGACACTGACTCAAGGTATCCTTGCCAAGTCCTGCAGGAACAGCAGGGGTGCAGGTCACAGCCACCAAGGGGTCTGTACGGGAAACACCAGCCCTCCCTCTTCCATGGCATCTGCACTCACTCAGCTGGAGGATTCACTTAGTACAAATGAACTCGTGCCTCAAGTTGGTACATAACTAAAGGAAGTGGGTTGGGACCATGCAATAACAGCATTGCCAGTCTTTCAAATCATGGAAAGGCTGAAAGACGGATGAGTCACCTGCAGAGAACTTCTCTGAAGCTCAGAGGAGGGGTACTTTAGCTAGGACCAGAGCAGCCTTTGATCTGCACCGGTCTCGAGGGGCTCCTCAGGGGTTGTGTGTGGATGGTGGGTGAAACACTTACCCCTGTGCTGTGGTTTCCACCACTGATGCAGCCAGCTAGGCAAGGATTAAAATATGTTATTCCATCTGATCCACAGACAGGCTCGTACTCATGAATCTTACATCCACAGTTAACATTACAGCTTCCAGTCAGATTCCTGTGGGCCATGGCAAGAGTGGGACTGAAGAAAGGAAAAAGAACATGCTAGTAGAGCACGCACAGATATCCATATTCTCCTGTACAGAGGGAGCAAACATCCTATTCATTAACTCTGGAACTGAGAGCTGATTATTAGACAAAGACTAAGTTAACTCTAGGTTACGTATATGACAAACAATATAGAAGAACACCCAAGTCATCCTTGCCATCAATTAAAAACACGATAAAAGAAATAATACCAAAGTTTAAAATTTGTATCATATTTGGCTAGGTAATAGGTGTACTTTTCCCCTGTTTTTTTTTTTTCATCTATGAAGTAAGACACCACTATTTGATATGTCTATTCAAAGCTGCAGTAATTTCTTGTTGATTACTAATGAAGGACTCAGTGACAAGATGTAAGGATTCTGTGAACTAATGTGAACTAGGCATCTTTTTCCACATACCAACAGCTGTTCAGAAAACAATGCTTGTATTACTTATACAAATATGTGAAATCTACAGGAAGCTCTCTAGATCTGGAAGATTGCTGTGCTTCTACTAAATGTCTGTAAATGAATCACAACTCTGCTTCCCTAGACCTTTCTGTCTAGAGAATGGTCCATTCTATGTACCTGAATACATACAAAATGTGGCCAAAGCCCAAATCCCTTATGGATTTGGACATATTTCAAATGCTTCTTTCCCATCCTTGAGTCAAGGCAGCTTAAACACCTGCACCCAAAACTCCCTAAATGGAGTCCCTAATGGCTCCCTAAAACTACACAAATCTATGCTTGGTCTTTGAGAGCTCTAAACAAAATGCAAACAGCAGCTTACCTCACTTCAGTAGTCCTTGAGAATCGCTAACTATACTAATGTCTTAGAACTATACTGGAAGGCACAACCACTCCACACCAGGCACTACGGTGTGACACTCAATTAACTGTTCTGTCTTGTTTGCCCTGCTCTCAGTACTGCTCAATGGCCACCGCTGTTTAAAACTACCCCAAGTACCTCTGCTCTGAGAGATCAATAGGTATCCAGGGAATTTCAGCACCTCCTCAGCCAGGCAGGAGCTGAATGGAATCTGGATTGGGTTTGTGGCTGCATCCTCAAGATCCTGTACACATGCTCACAGACTGCCATGGCTACGGAGCCTCACAAGGGCTGCTGCTGGCTCATCTTCATGTCTGTGATGTGTGGGCAAGGCCAGTGTGAAGAAAAACAACTAGCAGCAGACTTACTGCATCCCAGCTACCCCAGGGATCACAAGGAATGCTCTTCTGTCGCCATCTTCCACCCCTGACTAGACCAGAGGCTTGGCGCAGGAGCCATTCTGCACACAGCGACTGTCACCCACGCTGTGTGTCACCTCACCTCCTGTCATTAGTGACACGCAGGAGGAGCATGACTGCTGCTCAGAGCATTCCACTTGACTGGTTTTCTTGTATTTATACACCACTATTTGCTTTCGCTGAATATGCTTGTCTTCCCAGCTGTACACTTCTGCAGACAATTAAATATTACTAAGTAGCTTTCAAATATTTATTGACTGTCTACTGATCACACAAATCAGGTTCACAAATTTAGTTCTTGGAACTACTTTACACTTCATGGTCTAGTTGGAAGCTAACCAAAGCCTTTCTGAGCATTTTGTTTCTTGCTCCATAAACAAACAAGGTACACTTTTAGAAACAAGCTGCAGCTTGAGCAGGAAAGCCAAATATCCAGGACTGGTAGTGGTTCCGTCACCTTCTCAGCTATCAGCTGAAATTTGTCATATTATATCCTGCTGGATTTCAATAAGCAGTATGCAGCAAAACATCATATAGCAATGGGCAGACTTTTCCAGTAACCTCTCAACAGAACTTTTTCTCCAATGGAAGAAACACCAAATCATCACAACATTCCTCAGGAACATACAAATTTCAGCAGCATAGTGACAAAAGCTTTTCACACCAACAGGAGAGACAGCATTTTTTAAGCTTTACAAAATCCTAGTCTGCCTGCTGAGCTGGATGTCCCAGATGCCTGAATACTCGGCATAAGGAGAGACTCCACAACCTGCCTAGGAGATCCTTGTGCCCCTGTTCCTGTTGACAACAGGGCTTTGCCACACTGCACAGGACAAGATCCAGGGACAGTCCAGACTGCTGGGAAAGGCACAACTTGGGTTCCACTCTCCAACCTCTCTTAGCCTGCAGCACAAATTCCTCCGATCTCTTATCCCTCTACCACCCAAAACCCTGCTCAGGAACAGATGGGTAGGGCTGATCCCCAGGCAGAACCTATTCCCTGTCTAGCTCTGCTTACGTAGCTAACTCACTTCAGCTGCACTGCTGAACATTACCATGACACAGAGGTTAGGCAATCAGCTTAAAAAAAAGGTGAATGAAACCAGGCATGCAAGAAATGAGAAGCATGAAACTGAACTGAGACCACTGCGATAACTTAATCTCAGGGCATTTTTTTTGTTTGTCCTAGAAGACAACCTAAGTTTACAGATACACAAAACAAATATGCTCAAATTAATAACAAGTTACTGCAGGCTCTGTCTCTCCAGCTTTCACCACCTTTTGTCCTCAGCATATCACTGTAAGGCTCATTTGGGGAATTTCTTTTTGTTGCTTAGAGCAAATACCTTGCACAGAGGTTTGGATTTTTTCATCCTTTCAAGAACATGTAATACACAAAATCATCTATTAACTGCATTTCCAAAAGTTCATTATCAGACAGTTGTAAGAGGCTCATGCTTTCACGTTTATTACCTTCACTCTTCACTCCCCTTTCAGTGGTGGGAAACGAAGGATGAAGGAGTTTCAGATGCTGGGGACATGAAATCTCTACTAACGTGTCTGTGTAATCTCATTTTCATCATATGACATCAATCATTGCACATACTACAACAGATTTCTTGAACACTTCTTCCAGGAAGGAATAATTTTTTCTTGAAGGTATGCATTTTTCTGGAAGCAGGCTGAACCAAAGCACTCTACTAATCCTGCCTTCTGGCGCTGCAAGGCTGCCTACTCTCCACAAAAGAAAAAAAAAGTATTTATCCCTGAACTACAGCACAGCACATCACAGATTTACCTGCATTAGCCATTAAGAGCAGGTTCTCAGAGAAATTGCACCAAAGCTAGTACATCCCGCTCATGAGCTGATCCGTGGGAAAAGCAGCCTAGTTTCAGTGCAGCAGCTGCTGTAGAAACATGGGATGTGTGAGAAAGAGCTGCTCTGCTTGTTTCAGCAGGTGCAGATACTGCCGACTTGCAACACGGCTGCACCTGAGCTGCCAAGGACACCAGTCATGCACAAGCACACAAACAGAAACCAGCCCCAAATGACAGCACTTCCTGAACTATTCTTCCAATTACAAACAATGATGCTGCTCCTTCCATTAATAAGATTCAACTGCAAGTTCGCTAAACATGTGCTGGGACAAAACCCAGAACCCCATCTGACAAACTGCATTTGTTCACTTCCCAGGGAGACTGCTCTGTGTCTCCATGACACAATGCTAGTAAAGATGATAAAGACCTTTATTAGATGTGACTAACAATGTAAAGGACTCCAGATTCCAACTTTTTTTTTTTTTAAATCGTGTTTTTCTCTCCAACTATTACTCCAGGGAAGGTTTGTGGTATAGGAGTAAAGTGAGAAAAGGGAAAATATAAAATGAAATTTATTGCCCGGAGTATTCTGAACTGTTACCTGTTATTTCAAATACTCAGGATTGGACTGAAACAGCATTGCAATGGCAGTCAATGAACATATATTGGGAGAAAAAAAGTGGATCTTCTTCCCACAAGGTTACAATTTAAATGAAATGCAGTTTAAAAAAAAGGAAGCCAAACTATATTTTGGTAACATCTAAACAAATAATTGATTTTGCACATAGTTTTATTAGTAGTAACCTACAGGACAAAGGAAATACAAAAAGAAGGAGATACCCTCACCACATAGTTTCTATAAACTTAATATTGGGCTATATGATAAAAAGGATTGTCTTAATTTGATAGCAGTATTTTTGGTTTGGTATTGAAGGACATTCTGGATGGCAGAGATCTGCAGTCTCCTTGTTGGCAAGCAGCTGGAATTGCAGCAATGATGCAATTTTTGTGTAGCTGTCTAACAAGGGACCCTCTCACTGTGTTAGCTGGATTCCTTCTTTGTTGTTATTGTTCTGATCCAATTAGTCACTCCTTTCAAATTAAGAGATACCACTGGCTGATTGGACTGAAATAGATACAAGAATAACAGAAATTCAAACAGAAAAACAAACAGAAATTCAAAAAAAAAAGAAGAATACATGAGGAAGAATATAAATATTTTTTTATGTGAAATTCCTCAGTAAGCCAATTGCACGCTTTAACTAAACTTTAATTGCACCAAAATAGTCAAAACACAGAGCAATCAAAAAGATTGAATCATATCAGTTGATATGTAGTGATATGTATGTATGATACTGTGTTGATTCATTACATATCAGAAATGTGAGAGATGGAACTGAACTAATCCAGGAATCAGTCACTATGAGTAAGCTCACCATGGAGGCTGTTTTAGCTGCCTTATATGACAATACATGCAAGAGACAGGTCTGAAAAAACACAAAACAGCTGATCTCTGCTATTTCCCTTTTGTACAGTACTGGTGAGGCCACACCTGCAGT
>WAAG01075819.1:0-23139 GCA_013390105.1 Tichodroma muraria | reverse complement strand
AGTCTGGAAAGACAAATGAAAATCTTGCTGCACATCTTTAAAAAGAGTGTATTATGAATAGACTTTATCAAGGTAGGCAACAGTAGTAATAATAGAACAGGCAGTGACTACCTCACACTGAAATCTGACACTGACATTTGAAGGACAATTTGAACTGTGATATTTGAAAGATTCTGGAAGAGAATTTAATGGTTCTTGATAAGGGCATTTTTTTCATTCTTTCTGTCATTCTCAGAAAGAAAGGACTAATAACAGTGTTGAAATGAATTGGACTTTTGGCCTTAATGTGCAGAAAGACAGATCTCAAGATACTGCTATTTTCTGAACAAGTTTGTGGCTTTACTTTGGGGCTATCGCTTTGCATACATTTGTACATAGTTTCAAATACTTGGTGATATGATTTCTTGAGCTATAATTCATACATTTAAAAAATGGTCTTAGGAATTGTTTACATTGGTGTCTATCCAGACTTACTAGATAGTGAAGTGCTAGCTTCAGCTGTCTTGAAAATCTGCTTGTTACTTATAGTGAATTTTAAAACAGATTTCCAAGTTGTTCAAAATGAGATTTTAAGTGATAATGGATTGATCTCTTGGCACTTCAAATAGGTACATCAGAAAAATTTTGCAGAGTATACAGCAATAAGGAATGGGCATGATGGATTAAAAAAGATGATAAAATAAATGCTGCTGACACCACAGGTCCACCAGGTGAACCTGTCGTTGGGTGGTCTTACACAGGCTGGTTTCTCACTTCTTCCTCCCCAGGCAATCTCTACCAAACGTATCTCCATTTCAGCTGGAATAATTCCTTTCTTCAAATTATCCAAAGATACACAAACATGTAATTGATGATTTCCAAGAATAATGAGTTTTTCTAAGTATTTCTAATGTACATAAAAGAAACCTCAGGGTAGATAAGTAGTAGGAAGCTGATGGTTATAATTCCTATATGAAGACCCATTTGTTTTTATGAATGGTACATGACCAGTGACATGCATTAGGAAATATCTCTAGTAGGAAAAAAACATTGCATTGTCAGTTTTTGTCAGTGTCAGTGGATAATAAAATATGTTGTCATGGTTGTTTCCTTTCCAACATGCTAGACTGTGGTATTGTAGAAGTAGCCTGGGGGAGGTGCTGGGCAAGAGGAAGCTGAAAACAAATTCTGTAAAATTTTACAGACACACTTTCCCAATAGGCTTTATTACAAGGAATGACATTTTAGAACCCCATATTCCTGTATTTCACACATACTTAGCACCCCTCAGCTTCATTATTAAAAGTTTTTTCCCAGGAAACTAAGGCTAAGGGATGTGGCTGGAGAAAGACTTCACACAGAAGATCAAGATCTTTTAGCTACAGCTACATAAGTAAATTTGAAAAAGAAGATACAACTCATGTCTTTTGTACTTCCACCCATTGCTGTCATCCTTACCTGCAGCTCTTTGTGTTCCCAACACCTTTTGTTTCCTTCTGTACCTGGACCATGACAAAGGTACAACTGTTTCTCAGAGGTCTCAGTTCTGGGCATACAAACTGCTTCATTCTTCCATCATAGGCCACAGACCACATGCTAATTCTCCATTAAGAACTCAGTCATCACTGGGATGATGTGCCACAGCCAATAGGCTGCCCAGAGACCCATGTCAAAACCACGATGCATATGTTTCCCTAATTTGGTCCCATCCTATAGGAAGAACACCCTAAGCATGATCATAGTGGATGACTTCGGTACAAAATCAATAGATCTTCTTTGAGTAGGGCAGGAGGATGAGCAAGTAGTGGGAAGATAACTGCTCTGAGGGACAGGAATGGTACCATGTACCTCTGCAAATTAGAGAAAAAGTGATATGTGATACAGCTCTTTAGACAAAGTCACCTGTAAAACCTCAGTCTGGTTTCTAATGAAACTTGTAAAAATAATTAGGAAAGTAGTTGTTTTAACATTCATCTGAGACACAAATAAAATTCTCACTTCACCTGCCGCAATGTGGGAAGCATTATATTCTAGAACTATGGAATTGATTCATCGGATTTGGTTATCCTACTCCCTATACAAAAATAATACCCTCACCAGAAGGAGTATGTCCATTTGGCCTATTTTTGGTAATTTTATTGACCGTTATTTTAGTTAGGAAAAAAATATTTCAGTAAACACTTTAAGCTCTTCCTTTTTAAACTGTCTTATTGGATCCCATTCTGGGTGTCTAGCTTGGAGTGAAGGACTGTGTTAGGCAGAAGGGCTTTATAGCCATATAACACTATATCAATATAAATCAGGGACTTCAGCAGAAATGCTTTGGCCACTGAGGCATTTACTGGATTTGCTGTTTCCTTTTTTATTTTCAGAGAAAAAGGCTTTATGAAAAGGAAATTTTTGATGGCTGGAAAATGAAATATGCTTTACCATTCTTTACTGATAAATACTACTGAACACTTATTTAGTATTCTACATTTTTTATAAAATTAATATTCTGAACCAAATCCTAAAACTTCAGAGATTTACCCAACTGACTTCAGTGGAACATTTTGTGTAGAGGAAGCAACTATTTTGTGGATCAACATTTGTGACATTTCTTTCAATTTTAGCTGTCAATAGCAATTTAGAAACATCGGAAGCACTAGTCTAAAGACCTATCTAGCTTTATATCTTTTCTGAACAATCACTGTTGCTCCAGAAAACATTTAGCTGCAATAACGTATTGTTTGGTAGAAGGATGAACTTCTTCCTATTCTGAGTAGCTGATCATTTTATGCCCCAAGGCTTAAACATTCTTGGTGCTACAGTGCATGCAAATATATGTAAAGTTCAGTATGAAAAAGCATACTATATAGAATTGAACATCTCTGCTGCAGAAAGTATCTTCTGTCAAAATCCAAATATCATTTGTGAGTTTGCAACTGTATATTAATAGAAAAACCTACATAAAAAAATACAAATATAAATATTTTAAAAAACACCCCATATATTGCCTTCTAGTACACTTTATTTCCTGCTCACAAAGCCCTTGAAATCAGCAAAAACATTCCTGTTTACATCCTGCAAGTTTTGCAGTTTCATCCTGTTAGATGAACACCCTTAGAAATCAGACTCCATTTTTCCAAGGAAGCTGTATCCAGTTTTGCTACAGCTGTGCGATGCTTTGGCTCCTTATTTACATAACAATCCATCACTCACTCCACACAAAAAGCATTTTGTAAGCTGTAAAAATACACATGTACCAGACTCTAAAAAAGGTAAAGTCTGTTGTATGTCCTGCACACTAAGATTTCTGAAGACACAGCAAGGCTGTGTATCAACCTCTGCTCCGCAGAGCAATCTTTAGCTATAATTAGTCTTCCTAAGTACTAATCAGCATTTCATCTATGTGAGTTCTTATAATATATTCAATTCCCCAATGCATTAAAAAACATTTCACTGCGTATTTCAATCTCTGCTTCATTTCTTTCAGAGGACAGGTAATTTTAGGTAATTAGAAATATTAAAAATTATTGCCATCCTTAGCAACATCAGTTACTTGTAATGCCTGTTAAATCAACATTAATAGAACCAGGTACAAAATATCAAGAGTCTTTAGGATGTATCTATATGCATTAGACATTTATGTAAACAAACTACCTTACACACTTCTAATGAAATTTAATGCTTGTGTTGAAGGAAAATAAGGTGCCCAAAGTATTTTAAAAAGGCAATGAAAGGCAAAGGCAGGGCATGGCAGAGCACTGGACTGGGGACAGTCGGGATGATGGGCAGAATGGTGAGAGGCTGCTCTCGGGGGCTGTCTGCTGGTGCACAGCTGCTGCCAGGAGTAAGGGGAATAATGGGATAAACATGAAAAGCTCTAATAGCTGTGACTGCTCCTACATTACACGAACTTACTGAGAAAATAAAAAAAAAAAAAAAGCCAAAGATTGTGTCCTTTTTTTGACTGAGCAAGTTTGGTGCATAGTCACTTCTGAATGCACTGTGTCGATGTGGTGGAAAATCCCAACAGGAATTGTCGCTGCCAACTGAAACAGGATTATGTACACATGACTGACAGTCTCTCACAGCTAAGTAAGGAGCAATGCAAATCACTGTTGATTGATTTTTATAAATCAATTAGGCTCAAAAGACAGCAGACTTCTACCTCCCACAGCAGAATTCTTGTTTGACTGCCAGGACTCCAGGGCTCAAGGCGGACGTGGTTCTTGGTGTCACTCTTGTTGCGTCCCAGGCAATGCCACCACCGCCCATGCTCGTCGCCGCAGCCCCAGCCTGGGCCCATCGCGCTTCGGGCAGCCCCGTGCGGGCTCCCTTTGCTGAGCCTCGCCCTCGCGCTGCGCACGGATCCCCCTGACCGGCAGTCGGGAGGCTGGATGAAAATACCGCCGCCGTGTCCTTGCACACGGAAAGGCGTGCGGAGGCAGGCGGCGGAGCGCGGCAGGCCAGCGCGCTCGGNGCAGCGCCCGCAGCGCCCGCAGCCAGCGCCCGCTGCCGGGGACCCCGCGCGGGCCCGCCGGGCGCGGCAAGCACCGGCCCGTCTGCACAGCAGGGCCAAGCTGCCCGGTGACTTGGAGGAATAGATAACCCGCATGCCTTCTCTTCACACAATCGTGTGGAGATCATCTTTTTCCTTGCAGAAGGAAAAGCTCCATGGTGCTCCTGCGCTGAAGAGCTGCAGAGACTGAAATAAAATGGCTCGTGTCCTTTTCGTTTCCGTGCGGTATCCTCCACACAGATAAAACAGCAGAGCAGGAGGCATGCTTGGTTCATGTGCCCGTGCACTCTGCATTAGCGACATAGCGTAACTGGTTCTGCTTGAGTGAACAGAGCAAAATACTTCTTCTCTCTCTTATTAAAGATGCTCTTAAAAAACATGCCTGGATGTCAGCTTCCATCTTCTCCTTTACTGAGTGCTTTCTAGGCTACAGAAAAACAATGAAGGAGCCAAATGCAGACAAAAATGAGCCTTAGTACTGAAGAGAGGTACTGTCTTTGCAGTTGTGGATAATACCACCTCAAAAACGTTTGAAACAGCTACTTAGTAGAGCCTAACGGGAAATACAGAAGCAATCTGACTGGCCTGATTTTGAGCGTGTGCTGGGATTACTCCCTTCATTGCAGTATAGTTGCTTCTGAAGTGTGCCACTGCAAGTAGATCAGCTGAATTCTAAATAAAACCCTCTTCACAAGCACATTCAGCCTATACCCCAGCCTTTATATTGTGCCTTGCAATATATGTTCTCCAGAGGGTAATAGAAACAATTATTATTTCCTTTTTATGACAGTAGTTGTTAGATCTTAAAAAAAAAGAGAAAGGTTTCTTTGTGCTTAGTGCTGTCTGTTTATCCAGTTAGTGGTACATCCACTGATTGTTTTGGGGTCCTTAATTGTACAGTAGAAGCCAATTGTACAATAGAGGACAAATGTACATCCTTTCCCTCACGTCCCCTTTTACACTAACATTTTTATTCTCAGGGTTCCAATGAGCGGGCCAATTGCAAGTGCATGAATATGAATATGAGTATGAGTATGGATTGATACACAGGAAACTGGGCAAAGTTACAAAGGAGTGTGAAGTACATACGTGAGCAACCTTCACATGCAGTATGCACAACTGAGATCCTAACTCAGCAGTGACAGAGGCAGACATCACTTTATCTGAACTGAAAGCTGTCTGTAGCTGTAACTGTAAAGGAGACCCCAAGGACTCTGATGATATATTGATCCCCCATGAGAAAATGTCATTGAGTTTAGTGTATACTAACACATTTTGTACAGTTTTGTAGTATTTACTCTGGAACAGCAATGATATTCCCACTGAATTTCACATATTTTTGCTTTTCTTTAAGATCTTTATGCTATTTCTCTATGAAATTGTCCACTTTAAAAATAAACATTTTCAGTTTTATCCAAATTAAGAGAGTTTTGCATGTGGCATAGCATATATTCTTAATATTTTTCTTCTTCAGTATTTATTGTGAAAACAAACCTCCAACCTTCAAAAGACATTCTAGCAAGGCTGAAATCACAGTGAGAAACTCTCAATTTATGACTCGTACCCTGAAGATGGAAGTTTTCTCTAGCAGAGTTATTGTCCAAAATAGGAAGATTTTACTTATCCTGATGTTCAGTGACACGTGGCAAATCATTTGTTCCGAAGGTAAAAATCCAAAGGGAAAGAGAATTGCTCTAATGTCCCCCGTAATACGACAGACCACTGGTTCAGAGTGCTGTTGGTGCAGTGAGGAGCCAGTTTGTAGGCAGAAGATGCCCCCATGTCACAACTGTAACTGCAGGCACACAATTCTGAGCAGGCTACAAACAGCAGGCTTTCCCAAGGCAACATCCATGGAATGTACCCGTGCAATGCCTGGGATGGTTACCATCCCTTCTCTTTGGACTACACACAGGAGAGATTTGTATATTAATTTTCCTGCTGAATTTGAAAGATTCGAAAGAAGTAAATGCAGCATTGGAGCAGAAGTGAATTTAAGCGAATGTTGGAATTTGTTGCATATTTCTAACCTAGTATAAACAGTGGTTCTTTACTCTTTGGCCTGAAAGTTCAATTTATTTCAAGAAATCTATTTAAATTAAAGCAGGAAGATTTGAAAAACATCATTCTTAAAATGCGTCTCCCTATTCTTCTCTGACTGGTTTTTGTTAACAGAGATATCTGAAGTAGGCCATGAAAACAGTATATGTATTTCTATTTCTATTCCTATTCATATTCATATTTATATTCATATTTGTATTTATATTCACAAATGAGACTTTGAGTGAATAAAGTCATAACAGCTCTTCACAAGGTAGTACATTAGTACATTCAGGACTTAAAACTGTCATATATTAAAATATCATAGCACTGTAAAAAGAAGGAGCATGTAATCCCGGTAAAAATGTCTATTTTAATTACACCGCCAGGAATTTGAAATCAAGAATTAGCATTTTAGAGTTTACTTTAGAGCTAAGGATGATAGGTGCTAAAAACACACAGTGCCATATTGTGCAGATTTTCCTCTTTGGTTAGCTTTGTTTCTGTGGTAATGGGAGTCAAATTTTTCTTCTCCTTTTTAAATAGAAAACTATCATGACCAAGTCAGTAATTTTTAAGGGGTCCATTATCCTATAACAGAGAAAGAAATGTAACAGTTTATTAAATATTTCAGAGCAAATGTAGCTCTGCTCTGAAGTTGCATTGTCCAATGCACTCTGTACCTGGGAGTTTAATGCTAGAGTGCAGTTAAAATGGCCAGCTCTTACTGAGAAAGGACAAGAAGTTTAACCCCAACAGATTTATCACATCTTTTATCCCTGCGAAATCTGCGGGCAACAAAAGGGTCCATTTTGGAACAAGGAAGAAGCAGGTCTCTGCATTGAGCTGAATGTAGCAGTTACCATGGTGGGGCAAAGAGTCATGAAATCAGTGCTGCCTGGTGTGTTTTCACAACTGCAGTGCAGATAAACCTTTACACAAACACAAGCTGCTGTAACAAGGAGGACTCTACTCAGTGAAATACGAGCTTGTGATTTCATATTTCCTGTGAAATGTCATATGTGTGTGTTTCCTCCACAAACATAATTTGACATGACATTAATTGAAGGTACATTCTAAAGACTGCAACTGTCAGTGGATCTCAGTTCAGTGTTATATACATGGGATACATTATTTTCAAATTAAGCCTGACACTCTCAGAGACAGATTTTCCCTGGCAGAACCTGGGGCATAAAATACTTACCAAGGCCTGGGTTTGTCCAAATTTAGTTATTTAACTGAAGTTCCTATGCTAAGGGCTTCCAACTATAACTTGTTGATGACAAAAGTCAGAAGTCAACAGAACTCAGGAAGTACATTAGGTCCTCCTAAACCCTGAATTGATTTCTGGAGATGCCTCTGTCTCACAGAACACACCCACTCTTTCCATTAACTAAATGGAAAACTTGGGCACTGGGTACCTAAACTTGGGCAGAATTAATCTGTGCCCAGGTATCTGGCCCAGATGTCTGTTGTCTCCATGTGACATGGAAGAATACAGCACAAAGGGAAAGTAGTGCTGGACAAAGAATGGGAGAACAGAACAGTGCTCATGAGACATGCAAGAATTTTGCAGTACCCATCTCACTGGGGAGGTAGAAAAATTACCCCTCTTCTCTTCTGTGGAAGATGTTTAATACAGCTTTACCATGAGTCCTTTTTTCCTTACACAGCTACTCTCATTAAACACAGATCACTGCACTGCTGGGTTGATACCATTAAAAAAATATCAATTGACCATCAAACACTACATAATGACCGGCTTTCTTTCCAGCATTATTAGGCTTTACTTAAATGATAAAATGCCATTATTCTTCAGGCAACCTTATGTATTTTCATCACAGCACATACCCCTGAGAATTTTGCCTTATAGGTGCCAAGATAGTCTTGCCTTTTCAAGTAGGAGGGGGAAAACTCTGACAGAGGAAGATGAAGACAATTTTATACATTTCAAAGTAAATACTCCCTTTGATGCTGCATCTTCAGAGCCACTGTCACAGTCTTCCCAGATCTCATGTTTGGGACAAGCACACAGGACATTCAGAGAAATATGACCTTATATATGACCTTGTATATTTCAAATTTTAAAATTGATATGACATAAAATACACAATAAATAAATGTCTAAAACACACATTGTAAGAGAATGAGTATTTTGTTCTTCTAAAGTGTTCCAAATGTTCTTTTGTATTATAACCATACTAAATCAGCTCCTTTACTCAGTGCAGCTTTACAAATTTGTTGAACTGATAACCTTTTCTTTCTGTAATGTACAGCCCAAAGAGACATAAAAAACAAAGCACTGGACTATGTTCCCAAATCCTACTGGAAAAGAAAGGAGCTGCTCTGAAACACTAGGAAGCAATCTTTGGTTCTAGTGGCTTTTGCTCACAAGGTGGCTATGTTTTGAATAGCTCCTGCCAGAAAGGTATTTTGAAAGATTCATTAGATGCATTGACTTCAGTCATATACTATTTTCACTGGCTTAAAATAAAAATGAAGGAAGAATCAGGCTATTTTCTGGATCAGAAATGCAGCTGTTCTCCCCCTGCTGGCATAGCTAATTCATTTAATAATAATCAAAGCATTCTAAACCAATATAGTTCAGCAATTTCTAGTTGTCCATTATTTTTTTAGTTTCCCCTCATAATCAGACTTGATTGAGAGAAAATAGGAGGAAAAAATATATACATTATGCATATGTAGTCTGATCTGTGATGGTATTTCCCTTCATTCAAGAAGAGAGACAGAATCATTTTCTCCTGGCTATGCCTTCCTGAGTCTTTCTTTCTTTCTTTCTGCTTAAAAAGATATGTTTTATATTAATTATCCAACATTATATGGTACTGAAGTGATGTAAGCAATTCCAGTGGGGCAGGAAATATCAATATCATTATAGCAAAGTTTAATGTTTTGAAAGCTGGATCCAAATTTCAGAAAAGAACAGTCAAAAGATATCTTTAAAAAAATCTCAGGCAAATCTTCATAAAACTTCCCTGTATGTATAACAAATAAATGTGAGCTTTATGGATGTATGATTTAACATTTTTTCTCCCATTTACCCTTTTTTTCAGCCTAGAAAGGGACTATGGATTCATTTCAGTAAGCTGTTTCTTTAGAAAGACAAAGGAGTGCAGTTCCTCATGAAATACCTTAAAATATAATTTGACTGAAGTCTTTACCTTCAACTGGGCCCAGATTTTTTCCTTTTAAGTGTAATAGAGCACTAATCTAAAAAATGATCATGTTAAAATAGTCAGGTTTTACATGGTGGATTACCTGTATTGAAATATTGGGTACTTTCCGTTAACCATCATCACAAAATTATTTCCTTTATTTCTTTGCATCTTCTAAGAAAACACAAAGGAATCAAACACACATTTTTGTTTGTTTACTCTTGCTCAGCACCATCCTTTACTAAACACAATATTTTGAAGGGATTGTGGCTGTTTTGCTAAATACCATTAGTGTCTCAGGCACTAAATAGAACATAATTTCCTGAAAATTTTGAGGGCAGAACTACTAACTGAAAATGTAAAGGTTTCCCTTAGGCATTCCAGTGAAACTTATAGCATCTGAACTGAGCAATTATCAACATTTCCACAAACATCCTGGCTGCACTCGTACAGAACAAGTTGCTTGGGCCCAATTCTCATCAGCAACTCTCTCACAAACCAGCAGAAGGCAAACAGCACAGCACAGGGGGCAGGTCAATGTCCTTTGAAAGCATTGATGTTATCAAGTATAAGTAACAAATGCCATCTGCAGCATTTCATTGCAGGTGAGGATTCATTGGAGCAGAGAACTCAGCAGGATTCTTCCATCCGAGGTTAAGCACTCAAGACTGGAAGTGAGGGCAAATGACTACTGTTGGTTTTCAACAATTTTTACAGAGAAACTCTTGAGGGAAATGATGCTGTCCTGACATACTGATTACTGTAAAATCATTCCAGATAAAAATAGCACTTAAAGTAGCATTTCACTCCCAGGACTTTGAGTAGGTTAAAGAGGTGGAAAAGGCCAAAGGTGAGGAACAGCTATGAATACTTCCTTTTAATTTTTACATTTAAAGCAATATTAAGGCATGTCCCTTTATATCAGGTGTAATCTGCACCTCTCTGCTCTGTATCTTATTGAAATTTTTTCTTGCAGTGGATTAACTAGTAGCAAATAACTTAGAAAAATGCTCTCTCTTCTCCTTTTTATTATGAGGTAACCTGTTCTCTGTAGATCTTGTGGTAGCAGGGGTGATTCTTTATATCAGTGCAGCTTTCATCTACAGAGCCATGTGGGGATTGTCCTCTCTCCTATCCTTAGAGTCCACATAGAGTCCCTGAAG
Source organism: Tichodroma muraria (assembly GCA_013390105.1). Classification (NCBI taxonomy): domain Eukaryota; kingdom Metazoa; phylum Chordata; class Aves; order Passeriformes; family Sittidae; genus Tichodroma; species Tichodroma muraria. The sequence continues at coordinate 12,277 of WAAG01075819.1, read as the reverse complement.
CAAAAACCCACAGAGGAATACTACACTTAACCTGGCAAACTTCTCTTTCTACATGACAGAGGTATGTTTTTAGGAATAGTTTTGTAAATCACAAGTGACTATGATTATTTTTTATACCACCACTTAAGAATCAGCTTCCGTTTCTCCCATATTTAACATTTTTCCAAAATAAAAAAGCTGATCTTACTCAGAACTGATACCAAGATATTTGATCATTACACTGTTAACATTACTGGTTCACCATATTTTCATAACAGAAATTTGGAAAAATAGCTGATCCATATTAAAAAAAATCTCAGCATTGCTTTTTCAAACCTTATTTCCTGCCTTTCCTATTTTACATTTTAAAAGACTCCTTAGAGATTCAGAATATATCAAGGAAAAAAGTAGTTGAGAATTTAAGTATAGTAAAAGGTGATAAATTATTGCATACATATAATAATCTTGTGTTTTATGTTTAAAGGGAAAATCTGTGAGATAATTCATAGAGCAGCGCTAATAACAACAACCCCTATTTCTTGTTTTTGTGACATTTCTACATGAAAAATCATCCCGTTGGGTCATTAAAAGTGTGTCACTGCATTAAAACAAAGACACTAGCCATGGAAAATACCCATCTGTCATGGAAGTCACAACCTCAGGCTCATTGTTTCCTAGAAAAACTTAATATATTATTCAGAAATTCTTCTGAATTTCTGAGACGCAGAAGGAGCTAAGAATTGCTGTGTTGTCATTCAGTGACAGTGTGACCGGAAGAGACAGACAGAGGAGGGGCTGAACCGCTTGTTAGCACACCTGATCCTAAAAATTCTAGGGACAGTAGAGGAGTCCTATAGCTCCCCTGGGAAGAGGACTCAGTCAGCATTGTTAGAAATTGTACCCAACTGAGTATCTTTAGAGTTATGGTAACTCACAATAACAACAGACTTTCTTCTAATGACCTCACAGTACAGAATTAATTATGGTTTACATAACACTCATACCATCTCCTAGCTCTGCAGAGGACATCATCTCTATTTTGCAAAGGTGTAAACTTCAGCACAGAGAGCTTATGAGAGACAAAAAAAGAAAAAAAGGTGTGGAAAAAATTTAATGACAGAAACAACTTTTTTATATTCTGTGCCAATGCCACCCTTCTGCTTTTTAGAAGGTGAGTTTATAAACCTATTTTTCTAGGTTTTGGGAATATCACTCCTGGAAAGGGTCACATAAATGAGTGGAAAACTGAACCTCTTGAGGAAAAAACTAAATACACACAAGGAATACTCAAATGTACAAATTAAGCAAACTGAAAAACAGACAAACTTTCCCTAATCCTCTGTGTAGAGAGATTACTTCATAGAGATGTTACTTCATCAAAGAGATAATGAAAATATTCCAGGCAAGAATTGAGATTACTTAATTGAGAATGCCCATGAAAACAGATAATTGTTTTGAAAAAGGAGTGGTGAAGATTGAACCCCTGAACCTGTCAATATCTCTCACCACATCCTTGATATACCAGATATCTATTAAATATATTCCAAATGGAAGGTTGGATCAACAGACTGGAGAAGTGTTCCCAGGTGTCAGCTCACAATATTGATAGCAATGCACGGAAGCACATTTTAAATGCATATTCGCAGCACTTAAAAACAATCAAATTGGATGGTATGAATTTGATGCAGAACAACACATCTGCATATCTGAGAAATCTAACTAGGCAAGGGATTAGGGAAGCAGGACACTGGTGATCTCTTTGGAATTCCCTCTCCATGCACAAAGGGCATGTTTCTTCTGCCAAACTTTGCAATAAGAGGTGGGGCTTTCCACTGTGTTCCTTACGTTACCCAGCTAAAGCGGTGTTTGAGCTGCGTGCGCTGCAACATCCTCCTGACTCCAGCACCTGAGATTGCTGTCCCGGGTTCTATTAGCTGGTCCCAGACAGCAGAGACCGCCCCACAGACAGCAGTGGAGTTACTAGGATGAGAGAAAGAGAGGCTTCCTGGCTACATCTTCAGTCACTTTCTTGAAAAGCTCCGTGCTAAAATGCTGAAGGACAAAGGGATAGAAGGCAGGACAAAACAGGATGGGACAAGACAGCTGGGACTGCCAGCCACACCTCGGACAGCTCCTCAGCATCACTTCTGCGGGTGAACGGGGCGCTGCCACTGGGCAGCAGTGCCCGGGGTACAGCTAGTATCTCAAGGGGTATGGCAAGCACAGGGCATGGGCCCGAGGAAAGAGAAGGGTGTCATATTGCTCTTCACTTTCAGGCTCTGGCTCCTGGTTTCTGCTTTCTGTCTCAAATAACGACTGCCCTAAGCAGAGCTGGTTGGCTGGCAGTACACACAAGACAGCACGATAGGGAAAAACAAAGAATTGGATCACTATAGAGAAAGGTGTAAGGAGTTTGGAAACAAGATATGCCAAAGGTAAACAGAAGAGGGTGAAAACATTAAAATGGAAGACTGGATGAGCTGGATGACAGAAAATGATAAGGAAGAGAGGATGGGAAGGAAGCAAGAAAAGTAAGAAACTGTAGAGGAGGGAGTAAACAAGACATTATAGAAAAAAAGATTTATAGAGAATTGAGTGAAAGAACAGGGACGGTGAAATGGCAAGGAAAATAGGGAAAATATGTGAATGAGATATAAACAAGAGATGCACAAGCATCTAGAGTGCGTAAAATAAAATGGAACATACAAGAATGTGTGGCAAGAACGGAATTACTGAAATATGTAATCCATACCATGGGCAGTAACACCTGCTTCTGGAACACCAAATCTCCAAACCTCACCTCTATACCCCAACACAAATCAATACTTATTATTCCAGCCACCCTTATTCCATTCCAATCCATTAACAGATGAATGAATACACTTTAAGTCCTGGGAAAATGTTAATACTTTCCATCCTCTTAACAATGACCACAATCTTAACATCAGAGCAATTTAAAATGTAGCATTTTAACCTGTTTAATTTAGATGATAGGGGCATCCATTGCTTTTAATTTTGCTTTTGTGCTGTAAATAAAGTAGCTGATATCCAGGAGTCACAATTTTCCTCTGGTACCAAAGATGGTGACAGGGTTCATCTACAGATTCATCGTTGCATGCACATAAACAAGAAAGTTTTGCTGATTACTTGCCCTATTTCTTCACTATAGTGAAATTTATAACATCAGGATCTTTTAACAGCAGATCAGACTCCCTGAACCAAATTCCAACATGAATGAAAGGAACTATTCCCACACTCTTATTTAGTTATTATCAATTAAATGTAGAATTTTACATCAAAATGGTAAACTTCTCTGTTACCAAAGCAGCAAAAATGTAGAAAAAATTGTGGAGTTAAATTATTGACATTAGAGAGACAGATGAGCCCATTCAAAGAATGGTAAAATCAAGTATTAAGCTGTTACAAAAATAATACCTCCTTCATTTATTTTCCTTGGGTTTAGACATGTAATTTGTCACTGGTCACAGTTCCCTATTTATCACTAGAATTCATATCCAGAAAACATTCTACTAGAGCAGGAAGACAAATAATAGTAATGAAAAACACATGAAAATTAAATTTTACCAAATAAATATTTATATTGATATTCTGTTATCAAAGACATTTAAACTCAGAAAAAAAAAAAATAAAAATCCTTCAATCAACATAAATAAACTCCTGGGAAAGATGAATAAAACTACACTACTGTGTGTTTGAGTTAATTTGGAATTAATAATATTTTTGTAAGGTTTTGCTTCTTTGAAAATTCAACAGCTTGCTTTTAAATTTGAGTTAGATTAAAGCTATCAATAATTACACTTCAGTGCAACTCAGGGGTACTGCTGAAAACTGGTCAGAGTGACATCCCTTTGTCCACAAGAGGAAAAGAGATTTTAATGAATTTCTGGTCTCTAATTAAGCTGCAATTTAAAATCCTAGCATGTAAAACAATGTAGGCCTTTTAAAGTAATATCCCCAAGAAGGAATGCCTTATTTTTCATGGATTTGCAGGTGTTTGGACGGAGTTACTGTTTTAGCTCAATGCAGTTTTTACCAAAGCATATCACTAAGGACACCCTTAAACTACAATGATGTGTTGCCTCTGGCAATGAACAGCTCCTTGCTCCTCAGTTAACTGACAGCTGTTTGTCTGTCCATAAAAGCTATTTACTCAACAGCATTCAAAAGCAGCTTCTCCCCTTTTGTAGCTCTCACCATCTGATTCATAAAGCATTCCATCAGGGTGGAACTCCCTGGAAATGGCAGCTGAATTTTGCTGAATTTGGGCTACACAGCTTCTCCCCTCTATACGACTACAAAATCAACAATAAAAACTAATTCCTCTTAAGTTATATGAGCAAAGCTATAGTCCCTCATTTGGGGGTTTCTTATACTGATATTACAGAAGCCATAAAGGTGTCAGATTTCCCTTTGGAGGCATTTCACTAGGCTGAGGGACACAATGCAGAAATATAAGGCCAGCAGAAGAATCCTCCACCAGGCAGCCTACAAGGCAGAGGCCTGCAGGAGCTATGCTTATTAGATTTGGTTATAATGTTTGGTATTCCTGAATGCTTCCAAAGGCTGCTGTACAGCGAACAAAGTGGGAGTACACTTGAGCTACTTTGGTTTATCTTAAGTAACACTTTGAGCCCTAATTTCCCAAGATTTTATACCATTTTCTTTCTAGAATGTGTCAAATTCAGGAGCAACCACCCAGGGAAAATCAGGTGCTGAATGGAAGAACTTGAAGTTAAAAGCACTCATTAAGCCATCAGATATGTCTAGTTCCCTGTTTTTTCCCATTCCTTTTTATGCTACTCTTTGTGTTTACCGGAGCAGCTACACAAAACAAGAACCGACTGCCACACTATGCCATGACCTGCACACAGCTCAAGCATGCACAGTCTCCACTTGCACTGTTGCAAAATCATATCTTACACATATCTTCATTCTTTTCTGCAAGTTGCATCTAATAGTTAGAATCCTTAAAACTCAGTGAGAACTCATAATGGCTTGAAGGTGGTTAAGATATTCCAGTCAGGAGAAATGAAGAACTGCACCAGGAGAATCCCCCCCTTACATGACAGATATCTTATTATTATTATAGTTGCCATTACATTTCTGTTTGGGCTTTGCACTCTGAACTTCAGCAAGATACTTCTATGGTTCACATCTACATTTCCATTCTTAACAGACTCTTCCACATTTAATTCAACAATGGTTGATTTTAATAGCCTTCTAAGCATGATCACAAAGGGACCGAAAGCCACCTGACAGCTCTTCTCTATCACATTACAGAACCAAGGTACAAAATTATTGTATAACCTCTTATATTTTTGCCCAAGTGCTAATTTTATAAAGAACATTGTCTCCAGGAATATTCAGCTATTCTTTATAATCCAGGTATTTCTACTCAACTTATTCATAGATCAGGTTTTTATTCACTTTTATTCTAACAAGATGATAGACTGATTCTTGCACCATGCTATTTCTGCATTTATTCAACATTTACTGACAATGAGTTTTTCTGCTGCCTGATGATATTGATTTTTTTTCAAGGAAAATGTTATACAAATAATAAAATAAGTATTTCACGGTTTTCTCCTTTCTGTTAGTTCAGTCAGAGTTTTCTGGTGCTATGCAGTATAAATATTAATCCTGATATATATTGAGTGCTATTGTGAACTTGCAGTCATTTTTAGCTGACGTGATTTCACTCAATTGTCACATTGCTTTAAGACCTCATAAATACAAAACTCCATATTTATGTGCATATATACACGTAGGGTAGGTTTTTATGCCTCAGTTTTACTGACTAACAGTGAAAATTAATATTTTATAGTGTGGGACAGGAGTTTTCTTCAGTTGTGAGGCTACCTCATTTGTGTCCTTGACAACGAATAGCACTATGATTACAGACTTCCAAAATAATTGATGTGCTCATACAGAAGTTAATACTGGGCTTCAGTATTGCAAAAATAAAAGATTTTTGTCTCTTTTGAATTTGGAGCATCTAAGAACACTCTGAAAAATACAAGTTTTAGTACTTAAGATATTTTTATGCTATCTCCTATGAGTAAGAGTATCTTGTGTTGTTACAACTCACTTGCTAAATTTCCTTCTCAAAGTCATGCGTGCAGTTTGCTTTTCTCAAGGAATTTGAAACATGCATTTTTCATAAAAATTCTCTCTTTTGAGAAGGTGTTTATTTAAGCTGAAAAAACATCAGAGTCTTGGATATGGAAAAACTATTGAAAAGCAAATATGTGCAGTGGTTAGAAAGGGATGGACTAATAAATATCAACAGGCTATTGTAGTCCTGAAAATGTCAGACAAGTGTACGAGTCCTTTTCGGACATGGCATTTCATACAGACTGCAGGGCAAAGAGAATTTCATTTAGACAAATGGGTTCTACTGTTAATTACATGACTGTAGTTTCCTACTCAACCTCTCTCTGCCTGAGCTCTTGCATCAAATGGCTGATATCTAATTAGCTGGCGATAACTTGCTCAGATTCAAGCGAAACATTTGTGACAGGTCATTGCACAATAATCTAGATTTGTTTTTTATTGATATCTACACAAAGCTGCTTTAAAGAGGGATTGATATTCCAGAAACTGGCTGGGATTTTCACATTCTGACATTTTCACACCTTCACGCCTGTAGCTAAGATCTTAAATGCAGATGTGTGCAGGTAACCAAGAATCTACCATTATCAGCATAGCAATAAACACACACTGGGCACAGACTCGACACTGGCCAGCCACAAGGCAGTTTCACTAAAAAGCCTCAGCCTGTTGCTAAATCTGACTTAAGGGGAAGCAGTTCATACAAACCACAGTCCAGCATTACGCTCCTGCAGCCACATGGCTTGCAACCCACAACTTGCCTAAGGCCAGAAAGCACAGGCATGTAGGTCTGAAAAATACTATGTAGATGTGTTCATAAATTATATTTAAAGCCACAGACTCAGAAAAATGATCCTAGCATGACTCATACAAAATATGCAAAATTCATTTTTCAAACCAAACACTACAGTGTAAAAGGCAGCAGGAAAGCCAGGAATCATTCAGAGTCATCTGCTACTTTAAAGCTGTGACCTATATCTAGCAGCCAAGGAAAAGACATTAGCAGACAGAGCTTTACAACAAGAGGAGATTATTAGGCATAAGCAGAGAAACAATTGCTTGTTGCAATTACAACTTCAAAGCAGAATTTAACTCTCCCATCTGCACTGTGCATCTCTTTTGTGTGTTTTGAACTTGTTCCACTATGAGTCTCCCAGTGCTGTCACATGCCATCTATCCAAGAGTGCTATGTGCTGCCAACACGGGATCTACAGGTCAAAGAGGAAAATTTTGCCCTAGCATGAAAAAGCAAGGAAAAGAAAATCCTGCACGTGAAGAAAGCTAATGTAAATGTTGCAATGAAGGGGAGGCCCTTGATACCATTCAGCTATCCATTTTGCTATATCCTGTAATTTTTCCCTTTCACAGCATTTATCAGGTTTATATGTAAGGTACCTTGTTTAGATGCTGGAAAAGATGCTGCCATGTTGTCTGAGATGAGCTTTGTCCTGGGAACAAGCAGTTTTTCTCTTCCAAATAGCAGACTCTACTGAGGTAGTTGCACCAAAGATTAGAAAGCCTGTTCATAAAATATTCATAAAAATTTATCTGTTTTATGACCAGAACTATCTTTTAAATGAATGACTGAAACAAGCAACATCCCCTCACTTGCTCAGGGCAGATTTACTTATGGAATAACATGTGAATTCAATACACACAGGAAATTCCCCCAAACAGATTTTCCTAAGGGACTGGGGCTGTGGGGGGTAAAAGAAGAATGTATGTGCAAATACACACTGCTGCATTTTTGAATTCTGATATGGCAAGCAAAGCAGAACAAAAAACATCTGTCAGTTCCACAAAGCAAAGCCCAGCTCCCATATGCCACCTTTCTCAAGAGAAGATTACTGTTTTAATATGCTGAGTTCACATCATCTATTCTGCATTCAGTGGGCAAAGCAAAAAAAAAAAAAAAATCTATCTATATAATGGGATTTAACCCTGATCCATGCACACAGCCCCAGAAGTGGCCTTTCTGCAGGGGAATTGTGTGGTGACCAGAAGAAAGCAGGTTTCCTAAGGCTACTAAGCAATGGTAACTGCAACTGCAGCTGCTGCTGCAGCCTCTGGCCAAACTCCTGCTTGCAACAAACCCCCAGAGCCACTCTCTGACCAGGTAATTTGTGCAGCCATAGACTCACCAGCTCCTCTAAATCTTTGTCATATTATTTCATACTGCTTTTGCAAGTGGGTTTATTCAGTGATGTAACACTGCTCCCCGCTTCTGCAGTATGCTTTCTGTTGCCATGGAAGCACTGAAACCACAGCCATTGCCTGTGTCCAGCACTTACCAAAGCCTGGGAGCAAAGGCAGACTTTGCTCCAGAGGGAAGAGAGCACCTGGACAAAGAGACAATGACCTGCAGTCACATTTAATGCAGTGCAACTTTGCCAACACACTAGATTGTACTGGAAAAGAATTTCAAATCATGTTTCTAATAACTGTGGCAGCTACTGTCTGCCCGACAAGTGCAAAGAAAGGTGTTTTCTTCACCTAAAGAAGTTTCACCAACAATGCTTCTCTAGGGGGCCAAGGTCTCGGGTCAAACTGAGCTCTAAAAATTCAGCTTGCAGTCACCAGAGGCACCGGCTGATCGCCAAGTTTTCTTTTTGTTGATGGAATAATAAATCACTCCTAAAAACTCATTCCAGATGAGTCAGAAGAGGCCTATAGTCCACATCTATGAATTTCATCTTTTAGTTCCCCAACTCCTTTAAATGTTTTTATGAACTTGATTGGTTTTGCTGAAGCAAAGCATGAACAAACAATTTTATGCTTTATGCTAAATATTTCATGAGTTTGCTTGAAGGTAGGTAGAAAAGCTGTCAGGAATAGTGCAGATCCTGTACATATGACTATCCAGCACACAGATGCATTCGTAAATCACACATCACCATACTTTCTTGTAAGACTATAATGATTGAAATGGACAGGAGGTGTTTCTGAATTAGCCAACACATTTTCCTTTAGGACATCATACAGATGAGACATGCATTGTGGTGGACTGCCCCTAGACAAACACCAGGTGTCTACCAAAGCCTCTCTATCACTCGCTCCTCAGCTTGAGAGGGGAAAGAAAATATAACAAAAGGCTCATGGGTCAAGACAAGAACAGGGGGAGATCACTCACTAGTTACTGTTCTGGGCAAAACAAACTAGACTTGGAGAAATTAGTTTAATTTAGTATCAATTTATTAGTAAATGTATTACTAATTTATACTATTACTATTATTATTTATTACTAATTTTATAACCCTATTGGCATCTAGGAACCCATTACTGGCAGCACACCAAGGCTGAAATGGTGAAGTGACACCTTAGCTGTACCTTGGTTACTTATTCCTGAGAAAGTGGTTGCTCTAGCTGAGTCTCAAGTGAGGACCTAAGTGAAAGCCCAGAGAGAAGGGTGGGAAATGCACCCTAGATATGTGCACACTTGCCCATCAATGTCACCTTCAGAGTAGTGCAAGGCAGACCTGCCCCATGCTGGGACACAGGCACTGGTGAGCCGTCTCCTCCTCTGTGTGACCAGAACCCCTCGCAGCTGCGGGAGTCACTGAGCCAGCCGTGCCAGAGCATGCTGACAGGAGATGTAACTGTCCAGGTCATAGGTTTCCAGGAGAGCCTGATGCCTCTTTGTGAGGCTGGGGACGATGAACTGTCCTTTTGCACCTGTGCTGTGGGTGAGGAGCTGTGTCACCAGGTGAAGGACTATAGGAAGAAGTGGACAGGCTACTCAGTATTCGAGTGAATGAGCAGGAGGTAGACTGATTATTAGACTACAGTGTCAAGACCTTTGGGAGTCTTGAACCTCCAGTGTGGTGGAGAAGCAGGTGGACTCAGAACCCTACAGGCTAATTAGTCAAAGGACTGTTAGTCAAGGGTCTGTTAAAGATGAAGGCTGGAACTGGGTCACTGTGCATACCAGGAGGAAAACTCATCTTCCTTCTCAGAGTTTGACAGACCCAGGGCAGTGGTCATGGCCCCAAGCCTGACAGAGTTCAAGAAGTGTTTCGACAATGCTCTAGTGCACACGGTGTGACTCTTGGAGATGGTTCTTTGCAGGGCCAGGAGTTGGTCTTGATGATCCTTGTGGGTCCCTTCCAACTCAAGGTGTTCTGTGATGCCGTGGCGAGGTATGTCACTGATAAAAAGTAACCACTTCAGCTAATTCATACATAACCCCTCTCCTAGCTCTATCAGAAACAACCATAGAGAATTAGCACAACTCTTCCTGCCCTTACAGCAGTCACACAGCTTGCATGGTATCCCTCCCGCTAGACACATCTTTATAGTGAGTTGGTAGAATAGAGGCTGGCTAATACCTTTTGTTTCACTGTACCTATAATAAATACACTCTTAACGGGCCTTTAGTCAGTCAAATGATAAAATATAATTTATAGGAGGAATTTTTCCAGTTTCTAGTTACATCACAATGCAAGATGTTTGATTCATTTTACCAGAGAGGCACCTGATACCGCTGATTCTTCCAGAATGAAGTAATTGTGTGTGAAACAGGCAGAAAAAGAACTCTTGAATAATTGTTATTAGAGTGTGCTGGTAATTTTCAAGCCAGATTCATGATTTCACAACAATCAAGGCTGATACAGTAAATGCAATTTAAATGCTATCACTATTACCCACTCTCCCCAGTAATAGTTACATATTAGGCAAGAAAAAAATATCTTACAACAGCTCCTCAACTCTTGCTGTTTTACTTGAGATAACCCACCAGCAAAGTTAACAAAAAGGGACTTCTTTTATTTAAAGGGTAGACTTGTACTGATGGGTATGAACCACTACTGAACATGCCCACACCACTCAGAGTCATTTCCTGGAGTTTAATGCTGATAGACAGTCACAAACCTCCTCTGCTCACAGCTCCTCTGTTCCCAGCAACCCCTCTGGCTACCTCTACTACCTGGAGGCCCCTGACCTGCCTTTTACAAGGTTTTTTACTGACAATTGCCCTGACTCCTGAGCCAGCAGAAACCCTGTAAATCTTTCTTAACCAGATTAAGACAAGAATATATGTTGGTATGGCAACATGTGTTGCAGCTCTGAAAAGTCTTTTTCAATGATTTGGACTCAGACTACAGATTTGCGTTCCACACCTGCCTGCAGGCATGAAGTACATTTTTTATTTTACCCTCTCCTGAAGCTTGTCAACTCAGTGCAGAGCATGGATTGGCATATCCACTCCAGATAAATGAAAAGAGAACAGCTAGAAAAGAGGCTGATGAGAATCTTCACCTCCATTGCCATAGCAGCCAAAATACTAGCAACCATCTGAGCAAGAACAGCAGGTAATTTCCCATTTCCGCCCAAAAGGAGAAAAACAGGAAATAAACAATGACTGCTTGAGTCACACCTTTCTCCTTGTACATTAAAGCTGAACATCACAATGCAAGAATAAGCTTATAGGCACAAGACAACTTTTGCAGACCTTATTAATGCGCTACAAAGAATGAAAATGCTATCTTTCACAGAGAATTCCTGTAGGCCTTATCCAGGGTACCTCTCATTGACATTAACAGGAGCTTGACTGAGAAAAGGCTGCAAACTTTGATCCATAAATAGGATCTTAGCACATTTCACCATGGAAACAATTGCTCAGGTTAATTCTGTTCTCTTGAAGACTGTAGCAGGAACTGCACCAGATACTTCACAGATCAGAGAAATCACATGCCTCAATATTGCACATGGGGTTGAAGAGCTCAGTTTGGCTCAGTCCCAGCCACACTACTCCCCCTGACTGGCACTGACTGAGGTGAGCTGTCATTAGCATCTTGATTTTAAAAAGAGTACACCTGCAGGAAGAGAGCATTGGTTGTATAGGAATGCTATTCCCTGGAACGTTCTACTACCCTGTTTCAGAAAAAATATTTCCCAGAAACAAGATAAACGCAGCAGACTCCTCAAGGAGCATCCCGAACACCCTGATGCCCGCAGGGATCCTGCTCAGGTCTCTCAATTCTGTACCTGCGCGTACAGATCTCCCGCCGCAGCCAGAGCATCCCCGCGTGCGGGCGCACCGCCCGGGGCTCCCCAGCCCCCCGCTCCCTGCCTGGCCCGGCGCGAAGGAGTTAAGGTGGCCGGGACCCCCGCCCGCCGCCGAGCAGGCTCCTGACGTCAGCCCCGCGCACGGCGCAGCGCTCGGCGCGGC